>JAQZBX010026824.1:0-28720 GCA_029593785.1 Cabassous unicinctus
TAGAATAGGCAAATTCATAGAGAAAGAAAATAGATTAGAGGTTACCAGGGGATTGGAGGAGGAATGAATAGTGGGTTATTGCTTAATGCATACAGAGTTTCTATTTGGAGGTGATGAAAAATTTTGGAAATATTTAGTGGTAATCATTGCACAATATTGTAAATGTAATTAGTACCACTGAATTAAATACTTAAAATTGGTTAAAATGGTTAATTTTATGCTATACATATTTTACCTCAATAAAAAAACGTCAAATTCTTTTAACTAGAAAGAATAGTGCCTTCCTTCATACTTCCCATCTCCTAGTCCTAGACCTCAGAACAATCACTTTCAAATGCTTTGCCTCTCTCTCATGGCATACTCTAAATAGTCTATTTCACATTTCTAAATAACCTTCTTCTACTGCTATTTCTAGATATTTTCCAATTCTACAAATTATCTATTTACTTCTTTCTAAAAAGATTTAATCATCTTACATCAGCACCAACACCCAACTTTTTTCCCTTGTCTTTCCATAACAGTTCCATGTCAAGGGTTTTTAAATCAATAGTTTGTGTTTACATTGTTATATTTAAGTAAAGTTTTATTCAAACTGAGTCTTGTAGATAACATTATTACACTTCCTTCCTTATATAACTTTTAGTTTTTCCTGGATTTAATAGTTGCCTCGTTTACTTGCTTGTTTCTATCATTAATGCGTCCCTAATCTCCGCTGGAACTCTAAACCAGTATCAACAGAGTCAGACATACTGGTCTTTTGGTTTTCTTGGCAATATCCCTTCTGGAATCCTCTTTTTCCCATTCTGACTTATTTCCCTGTTAGCTCCAGCACAGTCATTTTCCTGGGACTTTCCTTCATCTTCGTCCTGGAAATTCCCTTAGCTTCTCTCCCACTTTGAATCCCAGTTCCTGAATCATCTGTCTTCCTTGATTTGTGTCTTTGTTTTGGGGCAGATACTCTAGTATATATCCTCCCAAGAGAGTGCATGTGTGTTTGTGGAAAGGAAAGGAGGGATAATTATTTTGAGATATTTTTTTTGCATATATGAAGATGTCTTTATTCTAAACTCATAGTTGGTTGATAATTTGGTTTGGTATAGAATTCTATGCTGCAAATCATTTCCCTTGAAATCTTGAAGGTTTTCCTCAATTGTCTTTTAGCTTCCCAGTGCCTTTGGAAGTCCAAAACCAATTTGATGTTGGTCCATCTCTGCAAGATTTTAAGATGCTCTATATGTTGCAGGTTTTCCAAAGTTTTGATGCTGGGCGTTGGGGAGGATCCTTCACAATTACGGTGCTTTATGCAAATGGGTCCTTTAGAATTTGTGTTCTAAACATTTATCAAGGCCTCACCATGTGCCAGAATTCATGTTCTGGAGTTCTATGAGATTTTCTTTTATTATTTCCTAACAATTTCTGTTTCTGGAGCTCTATTATCTGTGTTGTGGATATCCTCTTAACTTTATTACCCTTTCTCTCCTATTTTCATTAATTTTTCCTATGAATTCTACTGTTCAAGAAATGTCCTAAATTATCTTATAAACTTTCTATTGAACATTTTATTCCTACTACCATCTTTAATTGTTCAAAGGTATTTCTTATTCTTACTGTTCTATAGCCTTCTGGTCTTGTTAAGAAACACAATTTTTCTCTTAGGTATCTGATTATGTTAATTAAAATTTTGAAGTTTTTTCCCTCATTTTTCTTGTTTCCTCCAAGTTCATATTTTTTCTGCTTTGGATTCCATAGGTAATAAGAGAAGATTTTCTAAATGACTGCACAATGTTCGAATTTAGCCATGAGGTTCTAAAAAATTGAAGGCAAACTAAGAGATGGGGCATGTTACAGTTGGGCAGTTTGATGTAATTATGAATTCCAAAAATATAATTGGATCATGCTTGTAAACTGATCTGTTAATCTGGGCATGATTAAGTTATGATTAGGGCGTTGACTGGGCCACGTCAGTAGGGTGTTGAGCCCCACCCCTTGGTGGGTGGGGAAACAAATATAAAAGGCAAGGCAAAGAACAGAGTTGAAGCAGTTTTTGAGAAGCAGTTTTGATTGGAGAGAAGGTCCCAGGAGAAAAGAAGTGAGCTGTTCGCCTGATAGTATACAGCTGTCCTTGTGAAGGAACCAAAGGAACTAAGCCCGGAGACAGAAACACAGCCCTGGGAAGAGAGGAACCCAAGAAGCCTGAACCCTGGCAACCATCAGCAGCTGCCTTACTCCAACACGTGACAATGGACTTTGGTGAGAGAAGAAACTTAATGCTTTATGGCCTGGTAACTGTGGACTTCTACCCCAAATAAATACCCTTTATAAAGACCAGCCCATTTTTGGTATTTCACATTAGCACCCCTTTGGCTGACTAATACAGGGCACATTGAATGCAAATGTTTATTCTCAGACTCATAAATTTTGCTAAAGCTAGTCCTCTGCTCTCCTACCAGGTGGGATATAAACCTGATAGACCACAATCTGGACCTCCAGGAGAAGGAAGGAGGAGGAGTGGGCTGGGAGTCTCACCACTGAGAATGCAGACTGTCCACTAATGCCTTTATTGTCAGTACTGGCTTCCCTTCTATAGTTGTGTTTCTGGTTTCCACCATTAAGAGCTTCATTTTGATGGTAATGTTGATAATGAGTTTCTCCTTTCTGCTCTAGTCTGGGAGGGGCAACTGACTGGCTTTGTGTAATGAGAGAAGGCACCTGGGGATAAAACTAATCCTTAGAGGGTTTTGATGGATCTGTCCGGGTCAGCTCCCTTCACACCTCCTCCTGAGCTGCCTGATGCCTCCAGTCCTTGAGTCTTTCCAAAGTTCTGTGGCTTGCTTTTGGCTTCTTTCCAGCAGTAAATTCCTAGAAAGCCAAAATCTATGTGAATTAACACTTGTTTGTGACTCATCTGCCTTTCTGTCTGCTCTTCTTCTTTTTGTCTTTGTCAATGGAGGTTTTTGGGAGATAAGCGTATGTGTTCAATCTGCCATATTTAATTCAAAGGGTTTTATTGTTTCTCTTTAGTCACTTGCCCTGAGTCAAAATATTTTCTCTCTCTCCCGTTCCCTTTTTTCTTCCCAGTCTCCAATTACTCCAAAGCAGTGGCCATGGCTTGCTACTGCTCTGGGCAACCAGGCTATGTGAGTACTGGTTTTCAGGATGGCTGGAGGAGAGGGAGAAACAGAGTGAGGCAGTTGGTCTCCGGGTCATCTGTTCTCAGACTAAGCAGTGGGAATGGCTCACATTCAGGGAGGACACTGGATGGGCTGCAGATGGGAGGCAGCTGGGTAGCAGGAATTCCTCCAGGCTTGGGGTGGCTCCAGGATGCCTGGAGAGGCAATGGTAGGCCTTGTAGGGATTATCTGGACCTGGTCAGGGGAGATTTTCAGAAAGTCTAAGCAGATCCTGAAGTGGTAGTAGTCACCAGTCCTGATCTCCCTAGCAGCGGACACACAGTCAAGATATCTGTGAAAATAAAAGATAGGAATGAACTCTGAGGTCAGACTGCTGAATTCATGTCACAGCTCCACCATTCACTAGCTGTGGGGCCCCTGGGAAACATGCTTAATTCTCTAAGCCTCAATTTCTTTAACTGTAAAATGAAATCATTAACTATACCTTCCTTCCAGAGTTTAAATTTGTTAATATACATAAAGGGTTTTAAATAGTTTCAGGTACCTAGTAATAACTCAAAAACAGCAACAACAACAAGAACAAGAACAAAAAACAAGTAGAGAGGGGGGTTAGTTCAATCATGCTTTGGGCCAGTAAACATTTTTTAACTAGATGAAATATATCTGGAGATAATGATACTGGGCTACCTTTTTCTCTGAAAGCTATGGTCAGTTTTCTGTGCTTGGCAACTGAACTCTCATGGAACTGTTTTAATGGTTTCTTTTATGTGAAATGATTAGCCACACAGCACTGTAGTTGAAGAGACATACACTTTCAAGTCTCTTCCAATAACACCACCAGGTAGACAAATCATGACTGATTAACCAAGAGCTATGCTTTGTTTGGTCCAGTAACAACTCTGCCCCAGGCACGTCAGCCCAGTCTTCCAGGGACTCTGACTGATCAGCAAGGATCCAAATGGCTGGTAATTTCTAATTTATAAACACTGCTTGACGTAAACACTCGGGCACTCTGCCACATTGCTATGGCCTGAAATGGCCCAACCACTTTTCAGTGTACTAAAAGTAATTTCAAGTGGCTTAATAACTCTTTACCCACCTCTCCACTGGGGTCCAGAGACACCATTGGATGGAGAACTCTGTAGAATGGCCTCAGGACAAGGGTTCAAGTTACAGTTTCATAGGGTTTACAGCTGAACAATGAGTATATTGTGAAGATCCCATCTGTCAAAGTAATGAAAATAAAAAAGAGGGAAGCAGTACAATTAGATCTTTAAGACACAGTGTATTTATCTTCAAAGTTGATCTCAATTTGGCCAGATTTTTTTTTGGCAAAGAGGTCAGAAATTGGGCATTCTTTGTTACAAACTGAGATCTTGCTTAAAAATGAGTCTCTGGGTAAAAGATGAGGATAAGGGGAAGCAACTAGTACTATTTGGGGTATGGGGGAGAGAGAATCCTGTCTATAAACTAAGAGTTCCAATAAGACAGATATACTAACTAGCTTAGGTTAAGCACTTTTTTTTTTTTTTAATTTTTAACAATGGAACATCTCCTGTTGATAGCACAGGAAGGCTAGGTATGGGGAAAGGAAAGAAATGAGATAATTGCTGATAGTAATAGAACTCAGTCCTTTCTGGTTGCTGTGACCCCTAGCAGTGTCAGCACTGGAATCCGGGTTCCCTCACCAGTCCAGTCCCCTTGGCAGCAACAGTCACCTCCTGGATCTCCACTATCTGAGTCTGGAGGGATGCCACTCCACTTGTCAGATGTTTTCTTTCTGGTCATCTCAAAGTCATTTCTCACCTCCTGTCACCAGCCATCTATGCAGCTGATACATGAGTCTCACTGTTTCAGGGTTGCCACCCTCCCGCCATGAACTGAGAACAGGTGGCCACACTCAGATGTACCATGTTTGGACCCTGTCTGGGTTTCATACACGGACCACAGGATACCAGTTGTGATTTCTCCACACCTGGTTTCCAGGACATTGGCAGAAATCATCACCCCTCCTTGAAGGAGAACCTTGCTTCCTCTTCTTTCTTGCCCATTCCCAGAGACCAAGCTGAACAAATCTCACTATCCAGGTTCTGTGGCCTCTTCCTGGTTTTCTAGTGAGTGAATTATTGGCTATGCAGGGCACCTCTAACCTTGTCTGGGTCTAGAAGGGCAATGAATGGAAGGCAGACACCCAGACATCCCTCAGCAACTCGGAATGCCATTAGGCTGGTGTCCTTCCCTAAGCAACATGCCTTAGACCAAGGGCTCATCATCATTTGTCTAGACAAAATCCTGATCTGTTGAATGAATCTAGGCTTACAAGAATCTTGGGGCCAAGAAAAAGCACTACCTTAGGACCAACTTTAAAAAGAAGTGTGCTCAAGAACCCTAAAGTGAAGTTCCTGGGCCATATTTCATCCAATCTACATAATGGCATGATACAACTAAATACTGGTGAATGTCCCCAAACACG
This sequence comes from Cabassous unicinctus, assembly GCA_029593785.1. NCBI lineage: Eukaryota > Metazoa > Chordata > Mammalia > Cingulata > Chlamyphoridae > Cabassous > Cabassous unicinctus. Next base: position 5,605 of record JAQZBX010026824.1, read on the forward strand.
ATCAGGGATATGCATTGATTTCTGGGGTCCATTTCAGAATAGTATTGACTTGTTCTCCATTTTTCTACCTTGATGGCAGAAATAATCTCTTTGGGGAAGGGAAGGGTTTGTTTGACCCTAGTAATATCCATAAATTTCTGCCATTTAAGACTGCATTAATATTTACCATGGTCCTGGACAACTCTATCCTATGTAACAGAGACACAAAAGCTTCCAACTTTAAAGGAGCCAGGAAACTCCTTCCTAGCATTGATGTCCTTAGGAAATACAATGGCCAAATCAATCACCCAACACTGGAGGAGAATTTTTAATGATCAAGACTACCTTTGGCAGCCAGATTGCTATCTCTTGGAAGAGTTAAGGGAGACCTAGAAACTTGGGTTGCATGAGGTTTCAAGTCTTCATCAGGTAAATTAGGAGCAGCCAATCAGGAAAATATCTTGGCTCTCAAGGTAGAATATCTAGGACAAAGGGGTGGCTCCAATTCCAGAAATTTTCTGCCCTTACAACTTCAAGCTACAGCTGAATGAAGTGACCCAGTGCAGGTAGCTAGCAAATAACACTACAAAACCAGATCAAAACCTACAGCTACCAAGAGGTGGCCAGTGGTTTATGAGATGATACACTAGACCTGGACCAGAGAAGAGACCCAAACCCAAGTTTTATGACATTGTTCCCCAAACAGGCTACTGGAAAATATTCAGAAAATGAACATAGTCCAAATGGATGTCTGGTGTTCTCTAATGTGAGATGATATCCTCCAGGTCACAGACAGCTACTATATTTCCAGCAGAAGTTCTACCCGTAGAGATCCAAGGAAATATTATATCCTTGTTAACCTTGGGGATTGTCCCAGAAAGTTCCATTGGGTATCACTTCATATTTCTGTATACATTTATGGAAACATGACACCATCCTAAATGGTAATGCTTGAGTTTGCCAAAATGTCAGAGATCATGATATAAACTGCTTCCCCTCCCCACTTCTTTTAGTAAGCTGCTCCAGGCCACTCTTTTCATAAAGAAAATCTTCTACCTCCATGAAATATCTGGAGAGCTCAGCTTTTTCCAAAGCCTGCATTTTTCATCCTTGTTTTTAGGTTCTTTAAGTCTTCTATAGCCATCATTTGTCTATTTCCACTCATGACCGCATAATGACCTAATGAAGCATGTCTACTGTGACCTGAGGAATATCTTATTAACTTTACTTTGCACAGTGTAACTGGTCAACATAAAAATTAAAATCCAATAATATACTGCATTTCTTCTCCAAGACCACTGTCTTCCACAGCAGTTATAGTTCCACCTTTGACCATCATCACTTTAGTAGCAAGTATGTACCAATAGAGCACTGCTCAAGAGGACTTTTTGTGTACCCAAATAGCATAAAATGTAGACCAGTCAGGAACAAGGAGAACATCTGGATGGCAGATACTGACAAGCAATTTGCCATTCTACAGTTCCTGTATACCTCCTCCCCCAAATAAAGGGATGCTAGCTGAGGTTCCTTCAAAGGAATGGTGATCATTAAACCCATGGCCTTCATGCTTTCTATCTCTCTTTGTACAAATTTTTCAGTGATTTTCAGATTGCTAAGAACATGTTCTTTAATCCACACCTCAATTCTTAGTCCCAGTGATATAAGAGAGCACCCTAATATGTGGCTCCGAGCTAACATTATGACCAGCATCAGTACCTGGAAAACTGTGAAGAGTATTGGCTGGAAGAATTGTTGTGAAAACCATTAACCATTTTACTTTTTGACGGTGCTGCTTCCAAGTGAGACAAAGCCTCTCACTTCATTACTGCATGTAAACACCTGGCTCATCATGCCCACAGGACAGGGTCAACTCTCTGTCCCTAGCCCTTTAAATGTAACTGATCCACTCACACATCATGGTGTGGAGATTATAGAAGCAAGCTATGAACATCAGACTCATCTCAAATATTTACCTATAACCCTCTCATGTGACTTTTATTCCCAGCTCTTCAATCTACTGGCTTTGTACTTTAACTCCCAAATCTGCTTTAAACTGTTTTGATATTTTAACCCTCCATTTGAACCCCTTTAATATTTGTCAACCTCAGTCCCGTGCTACACTTTTGGGATCTATAATATAATGAATTGCTGGCTGGTCTTTGTCCCCACTTTCTGGGGAAGCAACCTCTGAGTCTGAAATTTCCTGTAATAGGAGTGTCTTTTGTTTGTCCTGATGGACCCAGGACCACACCTGATAGTTCATATGTTAATTAGATGACAGGTAAGCACCAGCCACACCTGCAATTTTAGACAGGGGCTGGCCACACCAGACCAACAAAATGATTGGGGGTTAAGACTTTGAGCCATGTCATGTCAGTCCATATGCCAGACCTCTGGGAGGGAGGAGGACTGCAGAGGGAGTTCAGTGATGTGGGTATTGATTCTATCAATCATATCTATGTAATGAGACCCCATATAAACTTGGGATACTCGGAGCCTGGTGAGCTTCCATGATTGATAGATACACCCCTGTGTCTAGAGAGTGACATGTCTTAAATACATGTGGAAAGGATAGGAAGACTGAGTTTGAGACCCTCCCAGATCTTGTCTTATGTGTCTCTGTGGAGCAAGTTGCTGTTATGGTGCATCTTGGGAGCATAGAATTAGGCACAACAGAGAATCTCAACACTTTATTACTTATATAGCACAAAGGGACCGAAAGAGCAAGGGAGGAGGTCCAATCATGGCCAGTTCCCCAGGGAGGTCAACTGCTCAGGTCAGGTTGATGCGTGGCAGCTCCACATGCTCCACTTTGTGTTGGAATGGAGATGAGGGACGTCTGTGCTGCCTGAGGCCTGCACAATCAAGCAAGAGTGAAAAGGGAGGAGGTTAAGCTAAGACTAGGAGATGGCCGCTGAGCGTGTCTGTGACTTCCTCAGCAGTCTTTTCTTTGAAATCTTATTTATATTCTTTTATTGTAATAATATTATAATCATAAGTACAGTGCTTTCAGTGAGTTCTATGAGTCATTCTAGCAAATTATTGAACCCAAAAGGATGGGGCAAATCTCTGAATTTGTAACCAGTTGGTCAGAAGTGCAGGCAGCCTGGGTTCCCAACCTTAAGACTGGTGCCTAAAGGGAAATCTTAGCCTGTGGAGTCCGACCTGACTCTGAGTAGATCAGAATTGAATTGGATTGAGTTACTACAATATTTGGAAGTGCTGTGCTGGAAATGATAGAAGTTTTTTTTTATAACCTTTGAAGGATCCTAGCAATATACTTTTTCTACAACTTTGGATTCACAGGACACCAACTTTCACTCCCATCCCACTGCCATCACCAGGTCAGCTCCCTTAAGCTCCCTTTTTTCTGCTTTTAGCTCTACCAGCATCTGTCCCTCTCCTGTCCAAACACACAATGCTGCAAGCTAATCTCACTTCATTTTAAGAGAATTTGCTTTAGATGCACTAATATTATCTCTTATCTGTACTTCCAAAGCCATGTCCTCATGCCATTGGCCCCTGAATAAACAGTACCTCACTATACACAAACACATTTATCACTCTGTCTTTCATCACTGATTCCTGCTGGCAACTAGATTATCTTTGCCACATCTTTGATTGGACTCATTTCGGATTCTTGGCCATCATTTTACCCTGGGCTCAGCTAGTTTTCCATTAAGTGACTTTCCTGTTTCTGCCATTTTTCTCCCAGCTAGTCACACAGCCATCTTTATACAGCACTGTATTGTGAACCAATCCTAAGAGCTAATGCTGAAAATTTGCTGTTTACTCTAGAGGACAGAATTAGGACAGATGAAATGAAATTACAGGGAAAGAAATGGCATCTTTTGTTTTTCAATTTTTTTTTTATTTTTAAAGAAGCTTTAGATTACATAAATTTTACATCGAAAATATAAGGGATTCCCATATTCCCCACTCCCTCCCCTTCCCACACTTTCCCCCATTACCAACATCTTTCATTAATGTGGTATATTTGTTACAATTGATGAACACCTATTGAAGCGTTGCTGCTAACCGTGGAATATAGTTTACATTATGGTTTACACTTTGCACTGTACAATTTTATAGGTTTTGACAAAACATATAATGGCTTGTATCTGTCATTGCAATATCATGCAGAACAATTCCAATGTCCCCAAAATGCCCTTTGTTATACTGATTCTTCTCTCTCCCTCCCCTAAGAAACCTCTGGTGACCACTGTCTTTATATCAATGTTACAAGTTCTTCCGTTACTAGAATAATAATGTCTACTTTAGTCCATAGTTGCATTCCCTCTTTATGTTTGTTCATTCCTCAATCTTGAGGATTTGGAGATGGTCATGCCCACTCTGCTGCTGATTGAGAGGGGGCTTAGATCCCATGGGGCAGATGGATGGAACTATCTTGTTGTAGTTGTAGATACTCTGTTTTTTGGGATGGGTGTTGTCTGTCATCATCCTTTTATTAGTTGTCCTGGGTGAATCTAATGAACTGGAGAGTAGGTGTTGGCTGCAACTTTGCTGAGATTCAGGTCTCAACCAGCATATAAATAGCTGGAAGATTTAAGTCTCTGGGACATATATTTAATGGGTTAGTGCTAATTACAGGTTCAAATAAAGGAGGCAGAAGAACCATGTGTGGGAAAATTATAAATTAGTCTAACTCTGGTACATTGGGGAGATGGGTTATCATATATTCCAAGGTCAAGACAACTGGCAGGGTGCTGATTTCCTGGGGTTGTCTGCTCTGCCAATAGTGTCTAGATATCTCTAGAGTCCTCAGGAGCATCCCTGCTTGAGGCACTGTTTACTGTGACAGTCAATGAGATCCTCCTGAGACATGCATAAGCATAACCTCTGGAATGACCTCCCAACTTACTCTGAAATCACCACTGCGAGCACTAAAAGAGAACTGCTGAAGTGGGAGGGATTGCTCTGCTCCCACCATCTTAGGTCAAGTCTGGACTTTGTTCAGAGAAAGCTTGATCTGTCTATCTGGCATTGGGTTGAGGGAAGAGGTAGGGAAGACATAGGAATAAGGAAAGGGGTCAGACACAAGCTTGAGAAATTTACAGGGTACAAGAGTGGCAAAAACTTCCCACCTGGTGGCAGGAGAAGGAGAAACAGGAGAGACCCGGGAAGTTTCACTTTTGTCCACAGGTTCAGTTTCTCTGTGGGGCAAAGGGAGCTGGCCTTGAGCCATTGTAAAACAACATTGCCTTAGGGGCAGAAGGACCCCAAGAAAGAAAATGGATATGTGATAGAATGCTGGTTCCAAGGGCTGAGGGAAGAAATGGGAAGCAGACAATGGGAGGAAGCATCCAAGTGTCAATTAGTACACATCGCCAGATATGGAGGCCCTTTACGTGTTCTGAAGATAAATAGGATGGGTTACTTTTAATAATGCAGGAGTTTGGGGAATTATCATTGAGCATTAAACCAGTACTAAACTGTGAAGGGTCTTGTATGTCAGGCTAACTTCTATAGTACAAACTGATAAGTGGAATTCATCATAAATATTGGACTGAGAGAGGTTATGATGTCAGATAATTGGAAAATCTACTCTTCCTTTGGCTGGTTAATCCCCTATAATGGACTGGATTTTCTCCAAATCTAATTTAACCCATTTCTACTGAAGATTATTCTTTCACATTCTTTCCTTTTTTTCTTGAACTCAGCTCTCTACCTTCCAAAATTTTTGTTTTGTTTTACTTTATGCATTCAACTCACATTCACTCTTGTCTTCAATGCCCTATGTGAGTGTTTCTTTGTCTGCTAATATCATTCCCATTTCTTGCTACTGATGTAAATGTTACCAGAAACTCCTTATTCCACCTATCATTCACCAAACCCAAACTTCTTTCCGTCTTAGAACTGCATCGTGTTATATCATCAAATCATTTTACTTGAGCCTTTCAAAACTCAACTCAAAACCCAATTCTTTTATGATGTGTATAATACTTGTTTAGAATCATGGATATTCTCCTAAAAGAAAAATTCCAAATTAAAGGTATTGAAAACTATGTCCATCCTAAAAATATTCACATGCCCCACCTTACACCCAACTTTTTTTTTATCCTTATCTCAGTGTGAGCATTTCTTTGAGATAGTGCTGCTTTTTTACAAGATGTACAGTCCATCCTAGTAAATCTCACCATTGAAAAATGCTAATGATGCCAGTAATTCGTTAGATAAATGCTTTTGAAAACTTCTAGCTCTGCAAGTGTTTTCTACCAATAACTGTTGATGACATTTATTAATAACCCTGGGAAGAACAAGCAACTTCTATATCCGTAAAACTTCATTTTTTAAATACATATTATCGTTGTCTCTGGAGACCACTTTGCATATATTCAGTAGTTTACTTAATGCTAAAATATTGAAACTGCTCTAGTGGGACACATACAGAGAAAGTGCCTCTGGAATCTGAAGTCTTTCCTGATTCATCACAATATATTAGGGAAGAAAAGTGGCTGTCTTGGCAAATCTCCACAGTATTTTGCTGCATTTGTTTGTTTTTTATTAAAATAAGTCATATTTGAAGTAAGAACTCATATTTTAAACAGTACTATTTGTTCCTTTTATTTTCCACAATAGCACATCTTAAAAGTTTTTTAAATAAGTATGTAAGAAATACTTATTTTTGTATTTAGCTTTTTCTTTTTTTAACTGTTGAGGCTACAATATGTGTGTGTATGTGTGTATGTTTTAAGAATTCCCTCAGGTTTATTCAACTTGTCTCATTTTTTTGTTTGCATAACTAAAAATCAATAATAATTTTCTTGTTTCATGTTAAATAGTCCAGATAAAAAGCAAAAGCAAGAAATTTCACCTGATACTTGAAAGTTGCTATTCCTGACAGCACTTCATCATTTTTCATGCCCATATTGGCTTTTTTCCCAGCCCATCCATTCCTTAATGTAAGTGTTATAAATTGCTCTAAAGTGCCATAAAGCATAATAAACATAAATCAATATTTCTTGGTTAAAAACTTAGAAATGCTGATCCAGCCCAGGTTGGTTATAGATGTCCTGAACCTGTCATACCCCTTGGTTGTTTTATGTTAGCAGAAGCCATTTCTTGGCTCAAGAACACCTCTCTTTTTGTTTTTTTTCTCTGACCTGCATCACCCAGACACTAGCAATGACACATCAGGATGGACTGTGGGGAAGATATCATCCAACAGTCTAAGAAAAGCCCCATTCTTTTTCCTTTTGGCCTCTGATCATGGCAACTTTGGAAGAGTGGAGTGACATTCTCAGACAAAGTTAGACCACACGCCAGCAATATGTCAAGCTCGACTGAGGAAAATTCTAGTTTGTCATGAAAAAAATGTTCCTTTTCTTCTGGGATTGAATGAATTAAGCAAAAGCCCACTCCTTTCCTTCTGATTTGTGAATGTGGCATCTGATCTAAATAGAACACCTGCAGGCAGTTTAATGACAAAACCGCCCCATTTGAATTTCTGCTATCTTTGGAATTTTTTTAATATGATCATATGCTGCACCCTTGGGTATAAAACCACATCCCCTTTCTGGAAATGACAGCTTGCCCCCATAGCCAACTGATGCTATTTATATGGCAGTGTTGTTATTTATTCTCATCTCAAAGGGAATGATTGAATGACTGTGTGGTTTCTCCCAAGAAATGGTGGAGCTATATAGATGAAATCTGCAAGCTCAGTTGATTATCTTTTTTGTGGAGATTTTCACAGGAGGCTCTTTGGAAATTGTATGAAAAGGTTGGTAGGACTTTAGACAAAGTGGTTTTATTAGACTTACTGATTCACAGCCCACTTTTCACACCAAATGTGATCCAGTGCACACAGAGGACAGACTGCCGTTTTCCCAAACCCTCACCCTTCTCCTGTCAGAGACAGGCTCTCCCAGGATACCAGGAAGCAGGTTTTGTCCTAGAAAGAGGCAACTGTCTACATTGTGAATTGTGGGGATAGAGCAGGAAGAATTAGACATATTCCATTCCCCAAATTATCTCCCCCCAACTTGCCCAAGTCTGAAACAATTGCCATTAGCTTTTCATTCCTTTGTATTCTGGAAACTTTTAGATCAATAATAAAAAAAAATATCAATGACTTCTAAATGTATGAAAAGATGCTCAACTGTACTCATAACAAGAGTAATATAAATTTTATATTAAAAAATATACTCAGATAAAATATTTCATTTATGAGACTGACAAAAGTATGAAAATTTAACAAATTTCTTTTAGTGAATATTTGGGCAAATAGACACTCTCATAGCATTGTTGGTGGGCACAATCCTGATGGAGGGGGATTTAGCTATAGCTATGAAAGTTACAAATGCATTTACCTTGTGATTCAGCAAACGCAATCTCGGGAATCAATGCTACAGAAAAAATCTGTACAAATGAATGGCAAATATATAAGGTTATATATTCCAGAAGTCTGTATAATATCAAAAATTCAAAACAACTGGAGTTCTATCACAAAGATATTGGCGTATATAATATGTTAACCTTTATATAAAAAGGGGAAAATTAGAATCCATTTTTATTCTTGCTTGCTGTTTGCATAACGATGTACTGAAGAGATATGATGGAAACTAATGAGAATGGTTACCTGGCCAGTGAGGGGACTACGATGAATGAGATCAGGGATAGGAGCAAATTCTCAATGTAAACATTTGTATACTGCTTTTGTTTTTGAAACATGTGAATGTGTAACCTATTTTAAAGTTTTAAATTAATAAGAAACAGTTCATAAAGTCTTCTGTTAATCTGAAACACATGTGAAAAATAACATCCCAAACCTGTTATTAAATCAACATGTTGGTTGATAGCTATCAAAGATTAAGTTGCTGAGAGGCAGGGATTGAACAGGCTCTATCCTCTGCGTATACATATGAAGCCGCTCATAATTCAGTTATTATTATTGAAAGGTTATGATATGCTAACTGTTTTAGCTCATTATTCCTCACCATATTCCTGTGAGGTAGATATTTTTATCCCCATTTTATAGACAAGGAAGCCAAGGGGCTTCTAAGATAAAGAACAAAGCTAAAGCCAAAGTTTTAGTAAGTGGCAATGCTAGGAGTCAAAACAATCTTGGCTTGACCTTCTGAACCTATGCTTTTCCATCATGGCAAGATTTTAGAGGGATGGAAACACTGCAATGGATGGAAGTTCATTAGGCAACATTTTACCTACTTCCAATTTTGTACAATTTGACTCTATCATTAAAACTGTTCTTTCTATCCCAGGATTTGTTCCATTATGCTCATGTCCTCTTTTTTCTTGCTGATTTGGTACTATGGCAGCTGATCTAAACTGAACTATTTTCTCTGAAATCCAGGGCTCATAAAGCAACTTTGCCGGTGAACCCAAGCCTTCCTATCAGTTGGCACCTGCAGTTCTCTCCTTCCTCTGGGACCAGTGAATGCCCCAGGCCTCAGACCATAATTTCAAACACCTCTCTAATCAAATGGCAGGTTCCTCTACAAAAAGTGGTGAGATATAATGTAGAACAGATAAAGGAGGCTTGTGAGCACACCCAATGGCCAGTGAATTCATTTCACCCATGATTTGACATGTGGAATGAATGGTCAACCCCTCCCATGGACAGCATATCCCTGCTCATGGTGCCCTCATATGTGAGCAGCTGCTGCCAAATGCTGCTTGGGGGTGGCCCAACCCACCAAGAAAGTCTCCTGGACAGCTAACCCTTTCCACCAAGTTCACATGTGAGGCCACTAGCAAGACCCCAGTGACCATCAGCACACAGAGAAACGTCAAAACCCGAGAAATGCATGATTTGGCCAACTGTGCTAAGGTCTTTTTCCACTGAAATGCAAGGCAATTTTTCACTGCTTTGCCTCAACATGAAGAAGCTTTTAATGGAATCTATTATAATGGAAGCATTTCACCTGGAGAGGAGTGTCAAAACTTAAGCTATTACTCCAAGATGGATTTGTATCCCTTAAATATGATGTGAAAATGATCTTTTTTAAATTTTGACTCAAGTTCCAAGAAAATCTTTCTTCAGATATATGAAAACTACTGATTCTGAAAACAAAACAATTCTGACTGCTTTTGATAGGCTGTGGATTCGGACGCAGAGGGAAGATCAAAAGAAAGTGTGATGACCTGAAGCCTGCTGGGAGGATTTGGAATACATATGCCATCCTGCTTCTTCCTTTGTGACATCTGGACCAGCGTGACCTGTGAACCAAACCCAGTACTCTGCAAGACCCTATTTTTCTGTTTGTTAGGTTTCAGGTTTAATCATTTTTTAAAAATAACAAAAGTGAAATATGGATTCATTTTCATTGTAAACTTTAAATTAAAAAAAAGTGAAATGCCCTTAACCCTCTCCCAATCTCATTTACATAGACATTTTCCATTACCAAGTTAGTGTGCATCCTTCTGAATCTTCTATAAACATTCACATTCACATAGGTACGTTGTGACCCAAGCCTTTAATCAGTGAACATCCATTCGTTCAGTCAATCATTAAACAAATATAATTTGAGAACTTGCTGTTTAGAAGGCTTTGTGTTAGGCATGGGGGATGCAGAAAGATTGTCATAACATATTGAACACTTAATTTATGACAGACGTTGTGCTGACAGCTTTACCTTTAGTATTGCATTTAATCCACAGAACAAGCCTGAAAAGATGTACTATTATCCTCGTTTTACAGATGAGAAAACTGAAGTTCAGAGAAGATATGTAAATTTACCCAAGGCCACATGGACAAGAGAGAACAGCACTCAGAATTAAACTGAGCCTTATCTAGAGCCCATCATCTTAACGACACAACTATAACGCACTGAAATCATGGTTTGCTTTTCTCCAGTGAGCATGACACTTGTCTAAGGGTTTCACATATATTGTCCCATTTAATTTTCACAGCAACATGAGTACACAGAGTTATCACCAGCATTTTGCAGGTGAGGAAATGGTGGTACAGCAACAATAATTAACTCAACAAGATTATACCAATAATAAGTGGCATAGCTGTGACCAGTATCTTGATAGCCTAGTTCCATAGCTTCCTTTTGTAACTCCTATCTTATGCTATTTATCCCAATATTTTCTGCAGAGAACATGTACTTGTGCTTAAGTACTGGGTAGTTCTTAATCATTTTTACTTGGGATTTTTAACACTGAAAAATGCTTATGCTATAATGTAAATAGTGCAATAAAGAATTGCATATATGCTATGATCCTAGTTATATCAAATACATATGGTAGGAAATGTATTAGGAAATTAATTTGTTTTATGTTTTTTCCCCATTATTTCACAAAGGCCATCTGGTCTCTGTGTTCTTTTATCTGAGTGGATACTTTGAGGGAGGGCAGAAGTAGAAATTGCCAGATACTTCTGGGTGGGCAGGGGTCGTGGCTGGGAGGCAAGTGTTTTGGAGAGGAGATAGAAACAAGAGAATTGATATGAGGTTTAGGGAGCTTCTCCCAGCACTGGGAAGTAGATGGGGATTTATTTTCAGGTTCCTCAGTTAATGGAGATCATTCTTCCCATTCCTGTGTTGACATCCAACACACTAGTAAAAGGACTTGTGATGAGATAATAGTGCAAATGTAGGGGGGAGGGTTTAGATGGAGAAGGGGTTTAGTGTGACCAAATCCTAAAGCCATGAATTGGGAGATCATATCAAAGATCCTTATGCCTGATACTTATATGTGGCTTTAAAAGTTTGGTTCACAGTGGTGACCAGTGTGCAATGAAGAAAAAGTCTCTTTCCAGAATGTTCTTAACTGGGTACGATCACATAAAATCTTTTTGGAAAATATCCCCTCCACCCGATATTACCCCAACCTCCACCCAGTATAGGGGTTAATAATCACTGAAATTTTCCTCCAACTCTGTAGGTGGGGTCTCAGATTAAGTTTGATTTGAAAATAAAAAGGACCATGACATTACTTGTACCCCAGGGTTGTGACTAAAATCCAAACTTCTTATGTTCACATAGAGAAAAGGCACAGGAAAATCTCAACAATCATTGTCTCAGGGTAGTGGATGATTTTCTATATTTTCAAGTTTTCTATGATTCTCACTTGTTACTTTCAAAACCATAAAACCAATTACTTTATTTAAACTCTTATTAGTTATATCACTTCATGGTCCATCTGGCTTAGTCATACTTTATTTTCATCTAGACATTTTTATACTGCAAATGTTTGTTCTAAGTAGGACAGTTATGATTTTTCTCTAGAATCTAGTCCTAGCATTTACATTTAGATATATGTAAATTAAAACAATTTAGGCCAACCTTATTCTATATTCTACTTTAAAAGAATTTTTACAGTGTTAAGGAAAACTAGAGGGGTTTATCAGTTTGTTCCATGGCAAACTTTAAATCTGGAAACTAAATGACCACAGGGGCCAGGATAGTGTCGTAAATGAGTGAAGCAGTGACACAACAAATGCTCCTGAGTCGTCAATTTTGCCAACTAATTCAAATGTTTAAAATACAGAACATGGTACATGTTTAAGTGCATGTTTAAGAGGAAATGCCGACAGGTTGCTTGCAGAAAAGGAGCAGCCAGTTTGCAAGTTCTTCTTGAGAGGCTCACTGGTTTACAGTTTTAGTTATTCACTTCAATTAGATATGAACTGATATGAAAAAGGATGGACTATGCCAAGTATCTTTACCCCAGGCTTTAATAAGATTACTATAACCCTACATAGAAACTAGTGCTCTTTAGAGACTATCTCGACAGGCCTGTCTTTAGCCAGGCCCTTCAAGATTTCAGATCAGCACCACGATGATCAATGTCAGGTTTCCCAGCTTTATTTCCATAGCACTGTTTTTCCTTGAACCACGCCATCATATTTTCAAGTGTATCAACCTGGTGTAAGCTAGTTGAATAAATGCAAAGTGTCTCCTAATACTTGGTCTTGCATGGTTTCTTTGAGCTTGCTGGCTTGCCTTCCAGACCTGTATCAGGCACCCCTTTAGAGCCATGTTTAGGGATGTGCTTGCTATTTATCACTTTAGTCCTGAACTACTTTTCTTGACCTATCCCTGCTAAAATAGCTGTTCCTTGTCTATCATTTCCTCACATCCCATTTCTCCCAGTAATGGGAGAATACATCATTTTTCCATCTTCTTTACTCTTCAAGAAATCAGCTCTTTGCCTTGTGGTTCTTTACCTCTCAAAGAATTAAGTTCAATGAACATTTACTACCTCATGTTAGTGCCATTTCAGGAAATACAAAAATGAATAAATTAGACATGTATCCTTAAGGAATCTATATTTTAGTGGACAAAATGCATACAAATTGAATTAACTATAATAAAATATTATACACCAAACACTAGTAATGAGAGCTAAGTGCTAGCAAAGCCCAAGAGGAGTGTTACATCGTGATTGGGGTAAATCGGTGTTGGTTTGAAGCTTTATGTACCCCAGTAAAACATGTTCTCAAATCTAATCTATTTCTGTGGATGGAAACCCATCGTAAGTATGACAGTTTGATAAGACTACTTCAGTAGTGACCCGCCTCATTCAGGATGGATCTTAATTCTATTACTGGAGTCCTTTATAAATGGAATGAAATTCAGACAAAGAGAGAGAAAGCCATGGAAGTAAGAAGCTAAGGGTAACAAAACCCAGAAGAGAAGGGAAAGACCAGCAGACACCACCATGTGCCTTGCTATGTGGCAAAGGAACCAAGAAGGATCACTGACAGCTGGTCTTTAGGGAGAAAGCATCACTTTGATGATGCCTTGATTTGAACATTTTCTCAGGCTCAAAACTGTAAGCTAATGAATTCCCATTGTTCAAGCTGAATCATTTCATGGTATTTGCTTGGAGCAGCCTTGAAACCTAAAATGACTAGGTAGAGATGGCTTATGACAGAATGAAGCTGACATATTAGCAGTAGCATAAAGGATTCTCCTGGGGCTGCCTCCACAGGCCAGAGAAGAGTTTCCCACTGTTGCTGAGGATATGAAAGCGTCCCCCTTCCGTGGGCAGCAGGCCATAATGGTTGGGTTCCTCACCGTATACTTTTGACTTGTCTCTGAGCCCACCACAGCGGAAATGGTCTCCCCCACAGCATAAGTTCTCCATCCAATATCAGGGTGTCAGAGTCTACTGCACTTATCAGATTTATTAGATAAAATTGCCTGAGGGCGGAAGTACCAAAAAGTATGAGTAATTAAAACACTGAACAGCAATATTATTAGAGGTATATTAAAATCAATGACACTCATTTGGAAAGATATATTTCATACCCTGTCCTCCACGGTGGGAGATGTGGCTGAGCAGAAGCAGGTCAAGCAGGGAGTATTGTTAATGAAAGTCCCCTGTGGAAAAGGCTGCCTGAGACAAAATGAGTTAAAATCTTTATTGTGACTTGACAGCTCACATGAATCTATGATGATGATAAATGTTCTCATTTAGAACTTTTTCTTTTCCTGAGACATTTTACAAGGCTGCCTCCAATTTGCTTTGAATTTCTCAAAAGACATATGTTCTCCAAAGTAAGTCTCTGCTTGCTTTTTATTAAGTAAGATTTTATCAAGGTGTTTGCATGTGGAATCACGTTTGAACGATTAATCTTATGGCAGGATATTAAAAGGGGGGACGGAGATTCCTTAACAGGTTGAAGGGCCATTACACTTGAGAAACAGCCCTCAGCACCCAGCAACAAGAATCAGTCCAGAAACGGCAACTGCAATGATTAATAAGCACTTTCCAGAAGCTAATACTCTAGGGAAGAAGGCTGCTTCTTAGTAGGGTGCACAATGGACAGCGGAAGTTAAAATGACTTGTGCACCACTGGGCTAGAACTTGGGGATGCTGGATCATTGACCAGTGGATCCTGGCAGGGCACCAGGGAAGGACTTTTAATTCTCTGTGACATTAAAACTTCTCTGGGTATCGTGGGGCAAAACACAGATGCAGGGTGAAAGAAAAAGACAACAATTCCTTATCCCTGTTGTCTTTAGTTTCCTAGGGCTGCCATAACAAAGTAACATAATATAGATAGCTAGAACAAACAGTAATTTAGTCTTTCATGGTTCTGGAGGTTGGAAGCTCAAAATGAAGGTGTCGACAAGGTCTTTCCAAATGCCCTAGGGAAGAATCCTTGCTCGCATCTTCCAGCTTCTGGTGGTTCTCAGCAATCCTTCATGTTCCTTGGCCTGTAGGTGTATGACTCCAATATCTGCCTCTGTCTTTACACGGCTGTCTTCTCCTCGTGGGTCTCTGTGTTCGCATGACTCTCTTCTCTGTGGCTCTGTCTGTGTCTCTTCTCTTCTCATAATGACACATCTTAATTCAGAATGATCTTATTTTAACTTGCCTAATTCCATCTGAAATGGCCCTATTTCTAAATAAGCTCATATTCTGAGGTAATGGGGGTTAGTACCTTAAAATATGTATTTTGGGGGGGACACAATTAACCCATAGCACCTTCCACAGCATTTCTATGAAGTCCACAAACACATACATACACACACAAACATGCACGGCACTCTAACAGACCAATAGGAAAGTTAAGGCTGGAGAGATAAGCAGAGTCCAGACTTGCTGGACCTTGAGACTATGAAAAGGACATTGATATTTGCTCTAAAAGATATGGGAAGACTGATGGATTTTAAACAAGAAAACACATAATCATATTTACATTTCTAAAGATTATTCCAGTTGCAGTATGGATAACAGATTTAAAACCGAGCAAGAGAAAGAAGACTATTTTAAAAATCCAGTATATCATGTTAGCCTAAAGTGGTGGCCATGGAAAAGTGTACAGATCCCAGGAATATTTAGGATGTCAAATCAAAGGACTTGACAGGGTCCTGAATATTGGGGTTGGGGAAGAGGATGGTGTCAACAGAGACTCCCAGTTTTTCTGGGTTTACAACCAGGTAGATGGTAATGAATTCACAGAGACAGGGAGAAAGTCATGAGTTGGATTTTGGATATGTTGGGTTTGCAATGTCTATAAAATCCAAGTAGGGATGTTAAGTTGGGTATGTCTATTTCTTAACATAGCCTGATATCTAACATAATTGATATAGCCTAAATATCTTTCATTCCTTTTTCTAAGTCTGTATTCAAGGTTTTAAGAAATTTTAAAATATTTTTGTACTTGGAGAGAATAGATAGAATAGACAGAAAATATTAGAACTATGATTTCAAATTTGTAAATCAAATGTACTCAAAATATCCCAGGATCTAATTTCTCTCTTTTCTTAATCTAGGAAAACAGCTGTCATTTGGGAGAGTTGAAATCATACAAGGGTCAAGGGTCTATCAGACCATCAGAATAGCTAGCAAAGCCAGCTATTCATTGGTGAATGTCTAACAGAGATGGACTTTTCCATCATTACAGAGTAGACGTGTTCTTGCTATACGTTAACCAACATTTTCCATTATTCTCTGGACATTTGGTGTCTGCTTAGGGGACCACAGAAATAGTTTGGCCACATGGTAATGTTCTGCCACTATGTCTACATCCAGACCACTTCCTGGGAGGAGAAATATTTCCACTCCATGGTCTTTCCAATTAGCTTCAGAAATGTCTCAGTATTTTCTTCAATATTATTTCAAATTGCTCTATGAAGTAAATGTCAAATATTTTATCTCCATTTCCCAAAAAAATACAATGGGTTGCCAAGGGATATACCCAAGTAAGTCATAAAGCATTTCAAAAGGAAGGATATATTAAATGAAAATGTTAATTCTTGTCTTGTTTAACAGGCTCTCATGGCTGCTCCTGGGGGTAGTAGAATTTATACTCCTGCTAGGACAGCCCCAGAATAGGGCATGAGCATGGGATGGAAGGCAGAGCTAAGTAACCGAGAAAGAACCCAGAGAATAGTACCATTGTCAGCAACCCTACACTTGGATGAATAATTTATTTTTGTGTACCTAGGAGGTTTGCATATCAGGTGTGTGTGTGTGTGTGTGTGTGTGTGTGTGCAATCAGGTAAGAATTATTTTACCTAATCTTTTTTCAGAAAAAGGATGACTATTGAGTATGAGCTGGAGTAGAGTAGAAAGGAGCTTAAAATTTGCAGGCATCTAAAACTGAAGACTGGGTACTGATAATGGATTGGCACTCTTTGAGCCACCATGGGCTAAGAGGGGCAGCTGGACCATTACAAGTATCTCAGTGGGACTTGGCAGGATGGAACAGTTCGAGCAATCTTATAAGAACACAGAAGCCTATAGGAAAATAAAGAAGCTGCAGTGCCATTGGGTTTAGCCCAATACTTATCTTTTCCAGTCCTCAGTTTTCTTATCAGTAAATTGGGATCAAGGACATCTACTGTCTTAGTTTTCCAGGACTGTGTATTAGTCAGTTAAAGGGGTGCTGATGCAAAGTTCCAGAAATCGTTTGGCTTTTATAAAAGGTATTTATTTTGGGTAAAAGCTTACAGTTACAAGGCCCTAAAGAGTCCAACTCAAGGTACTATAAGAGGTATTTTCTCACCCAAGTCTGTTGCCACGTGTTGAAGCAAGATGGTTGCTGAACTCTACAAGGGTTCATCCTTCCTCTTCCTCTTAAAGCTCTGTGGGCCCAGCTTCTTCAGATCTCAGCTGTAGGCTGGAGGGTTTGTTTCTTTCCCAGTCTTCTCAGCTGCTCAGGGCTCTGGTCTCTTCAGCTGCAAAATATCAGGTGAATGGCTTCCTGGGGCTGCAGGATCAAAGCTGACAAAGTTCTCCCCTCTGGTATCTATGGAGCTTCTCTCTTCCTGTATGTATCTTCTGTGTGTCTTCTTGATTGAGTGTCCATTTACATAGCCCACAAAGGGGGTGGGGACTCAACCCTGAGCTATGCCCTACTAACATGGTTGAATCAAAGGCCCTAAATTGATTTAATTAAGTAAATTTAAAACCTTTGAATTTAATACAATCAAAGGGTGTCACACCCAGAGGAACAGACTAGTTTACAAACATAATATCTTTTTAAGGAATTCATAAATAATATCAAACTACTACAGACTGTTATGACAAATATTACACAATGGGTTGGCTTAAAGAAATAGGAATTTATTGCCGATGGTTTGGGAAGCTAGATTTCCTAAATCAAGTTCTTGACAGCCCATGCTTTCTCCTAAAGTCTGTATCCTTCTGGAGCTGGCTTGCCACAATCCTTGAGGTTCCTTGACTTGCATATCTACCTCCATTATACTGAAATCCGTGTCCTTTGTTGCATCCTATGGCTTTCTCTCACTGCCTGGATCTGAATTTTTTATGGATTAAGGGCCACCCTAAATCAATTTGCCCTTGTCTAATAGGAACTTTGAAGATCCTACTCACAAATGAGTCCATACCTCAACTAATAATAATATCTTCAAAGATCTTATTTACAAATTGGTTCACACCCACTGGAATGCAGATTAAGACTTGAAAATGTCTTTACAGAAGTCATGATTCCATCCCCAACACCTATCTTAAGTGGTTCTTGTGAAGATTAAATGAGGTGAAGGATGTGAAGCATCAGTGAAGCCCTTGACACTTGGCAGAAGCTCTATAAGTAGTAGATAATTATTGATGATGAAATAAAGGTAAAACTAGGAGAGATTACTAAGAAATTATTAGAGATCATATATTTTGTTGGTTAATTCTATATAAGATTCTTATATAAAGAGGAGATAATTGCTATTTAAAATTTTTAAAAATTATAATTCTACTGCCTTCTATGGTAAGATAAAATAAGTCATGCTAGTAGAATAATATATCTGGATATTCTTTCTCATACCTACAAAAACTGATGGGTATGTAAGCCTTGCCTATGAATTTGTGATCGTATTTAAGGAAATAGCATAATTTTAAGAACTTGAATATTACCTTTATTTACCAAAAGACATTTCTTGGCCTTCTGATTGTGTCAAGAGACAATTTAAAACCCCAGAGTTGGTTTTAAAGGAGGAAGAGTGAGGACAAGAATATTGAACTAACTGTTCTGCAAAATAAAGTAAGAGGAATTTTTATTTGGAGTGGGGGAACCCCAGGAAAAGAGGGGAGAGGAGTGAGGGGAACTTAATGGAATGAGAAGGAAGATCAGATGAGATATGAAGAGAGGGAGAGAAAAAAAAAAATCTTGAGGAATGTGGAGGAAAACCAGGAGTCTGAAAAGAGGAGACAGCCAATGAAGAAGACATTCTGAACGGTGGGACTGGATCAGGGGCTTCCTAAGAGCGTGATATGTCATAAGCAATTTTAAATTGTTTGCTGTGCCTGGTCAAAATTTTCCTCCATTATCCTCCCCTAAAACCTGCAGTAAAACTGCTGTACTAAATAGCCTTGTGCTGTAGTTGCATTGGAAAATCAAGGTGAAAGAAATATGTTCCATGTTTGATGGGATGGGGAGAAGAAACCAGCCATTAAAGGGAGTAAAAAACTGGAACCTGAGGTGATAAGGAAAAATGTAGGCTTTCTACAAATCTTTAACAATATGGGCAGAGAATGATGGTTCTTTCAAATTATGGGTGATAAGGAGATAAATGTTGGTATACACACACACACATACATACCCTATATATAAAAATGTCTTAGTTTTCCAGGCTGCTATGGCAAATACCACAAACTGGCTTTGGCTTAACAACAAGAATTTATTGGCTTATGGTTTTGAGGCTAGGAGAAGTCTAAAATCAGTGTCAGCAAGGTGATGTATTATTCTCCCCCACGTCTGCAACATTCTAGTGCTGGCTGTAGGCAAACTTCAGGGTTCCTTAGCTTGTGTCACTGACTTGCATCACATGGTGATATCCTCTTCTTTCTTTTCTGGGTTCCATTGACCTCAGGCTTCTGGCTCCTCTCCTTGGCTTTCTCTTATAAGGCCTGCTGTCATCTGGATGAGCACCCACACTCATTCGGTTGGACACAACTAAAAATAACATATTCAAGAGATCTATTTACAATGGGTTTACTGATCAAGACAAAGAATGTATCTAAATTGGGGTACATAATTCAATCTATCATAATAACCTAAACTCAGAAGACTGGGGGTTCCACAAGGCTGAAGAACCCCAAGTAGTTCATACTTGGGTTACATTTTGTCTACTGATATGCTTTTATCCAAGGGTCTTTAATAGTCTTTATTTGCGTGTCTAGCACATCTACACTAAGGAACACTGAGATATCCAGAGATAAGACTATAGATTGGTTTGTAATTAAATCTGAGCTACAAGCATAGGAACAGTTTGGATAATGCTGAGGCAATTGAGGATTACTCTAAAATACTCTAGAAATTTTTCTCTTGGAAATATGAGAACATAAACTAAGCCAAAAATTTCACATGGCAAAATATTCTGAGGGGACAGCAGGGTGGATGCCCCTGTATGATGGCCTTGAAGACTGTCCTTCACTTAGGCCAAACAGAAACAAAAAATACTTCCTGGAATCTCCCCATTTTCATTGTCCATGTGGGAATCTCCCAACTTTGGTCTAGCCTAAATCAGTTCCTAACCAGTTTACCTGTTCAGGTCTACCGTTTAATATTGCAGATATTGGAAGTGGAAGTAGTGCTCGTTAATCACAGTAGTAAGAATTTTGTTGAAGTCTCTAGAAACTTTTGCCATTCTGATGGCTCAAAGCAAACATAGCCCTGATAGGACTTCTCCATTTCTGCCATGTCTTTACTTAACTTCATGGTTATTGTTTTTGCTTTTAATTTCTGGTTTGATTTCATGAGAAATTAAAAACATTTGCCTTTCTATGAGAGAGTGCTGTTTTGTTCCTTCTCACTCTCCCTCTTAGTAAAGCAACCCTTATTTTTGTAGCTGGGCACATTGTCACTCAACTAAAGATACATTTCCCTTGCAGCTAAGTAAGGCCAAATGACTAAGCTTTTGCCAATAAAATGTAAGCTGAAGTGTATTGTTACACTTTTTGAAAAGTATCTTTAAAAAGGAGGTACACCCTCAGTTCTGTATTTTTCCCTTTCTCTTCCAGCTATTTGAAATGTACATATAATGCCAGACATATCTATAGCCATATTGAACCATCAGGTATCTTTAATGGAAGTCAAGCAAAGTAGATTTGGAATTACAGGTACCGTAGAACGACTGTGCCAGCCTTGGACTTCAGTATTAATTATGGTAAAATCCAAAGTTTTATTTTAAAAAGCCCCTGAATATGATGAGCTCCCACAAATTAGAATTTCAGCTCTTCTTCAAAGGCAGGCAGGTAAGCTGGCTCCTCAAAATCACCCAGGGACCCAGAGTAGCAGGGCAATCTGCCATTCTTAATACATGGCTCCTAGATTGCCTCAGTCATTCCTTTTTCATTCAGTGGGAAGAAAAAAGAACAGGAGGGGCATACACCAATGACTGAAGGCACCCATCCCTTCTGCTAACATTGTCTTGGTGAGAACATAGTTGCTAAGCCACACCTCTATGCTAGGAAAGCAAAGAAATGTAGTCCAGCTGAACAACCAGCTCTGGTGTCCAGCAACAACTTTATTACAATAGAAGAAGGGTAGAATGCTTGCTAGTGAGCAAAGAGTGGTCTCCACCAAAACTGCTGATCTCCATATTATATCCACGTGATAGGGTGATAGAAAGTATGCTTTTCTTGTTTAACCTATTGTATTTGAGGTCTTTATTATTCACAACTTAACATAATGTTAATTGATACACACGTTTCATAGTTTACTTAATGACCCTCTTTACTTATCTATAAATCATGAATTTGGATTCATGCTAAAGTACTTTCCAGTTGTAAAAGTCTAAGAATCACCAAACCTTCCTTTCTTAGTGTTCTTAGTGAACTACTCACAAGTTAAAAAACAAGCAAAAAATATTTTCTGCAAAGAGCTGTGTGGAATTGTAGCAATTACTTCTAGAAGGCCAGTCATGAGCTGTCCTTTCAGAATGGTGACGAGAATTGCCCAGCTTTCCCATGAGCTATACAGGTCTTGGGCAAAAAGGCAAGTTTCACTGGGAAGCTTATCTGATATATTGCCAGCTGAGAGTAGCTGGGAGTCAACCTTGTTGGAAGCTGGAAGAAGTAAGTCCCATATCACTGAGAGATGTTGAAAGAAGTAGCCACTGATATTTCCTATTGAGAATAACAGCAATTCGAAAATCGGGTTGGAGAATCTCTTTTCAACAATACTTGTTCCTCTCTGACATTCCAGCAAAAGTCATTCCCACAGGATAAGGGAGTTGTATTAGTTAGAATACTTTTGGTTGCAAATTGTCTTTAGTAGTGCATGATTGATATAGAGATGTATTTGTTTGGAGAGACAGCTATTCGTAACAGAGCTTGATTTCTGTTTCAAATGTCTCCAGATTACTTTCTTGGTTCTGCTTCTTCTGATTTGTAACCATTTCAGATTTTACAGGTGACCTAGAATATTCAGACCCCCAGAAGCACAAAAATGAGAGTCTGCTTCCCCATTCCATAGTCCTAGAATTGAGTATCCTTGTTCTGATTGGCCAGACTTGGCTTATATCCCTGTCCTGACCCAACAGCTGGCCAGGGAAGGGGACTGAGCAGATTGACTTAACCTTGGTTAAGTACTACACCCCTGTAGATTTGTCATGGATCTTCTCTCCAGGTCCTGTTCTTGACAGCAAATTTGCTGATGTTACAGAATACTTCCTACCACACCAGCAGTTTGCCACAGTCAGTACGCCTGCAGAATTTAAGCAGTTAGCAAAAATACTTTGAGCTTACATACAAATCTCTGGACTTGCTGATCATTTTTCAGATGTGTTTTGTGTGGAAATACCCATGAGTATTCACAGAAAAAGATGAAATTACATGTGTCTCCTAGCTCCCCCATTTAGCATTAGCTTCCTATGCTATCTGCCCACCCCACCCCCATCCCCCAGTATAGTTGCTCCCTGACTGGCCCTCGCCTCAACTTAACCAGGTACAAATAAGATCTATTTTAGCTCTCTTCACTTTAAAACAGGAGAAAGCCTCCCTGTTTCTCAACACCTATAAACCTGCAAGAAAAAGAGCTGAAAGTAAAGGGGAAAATTGCTTTGGCAATCTTGCAGTGTAATTCAGCATGAAAAGAAATATGTCACAACCTTATTTTTAAGGTCCAAATAAAAAGAAATGTATCCTTGGCTGCCTGGGCAGTTGGACCAGGAATCAGGAACCTAGTTAAGTAACAATTTGAGCATCATAGTCAGAAAATAGGAAATTAAACAAGAAC
>JAQZBX010026825.1:0-28706 GCA_029593785.1 Cabassous unicinctus
AGAGAGTGTGCCTAAATAAAAACAGAAATTATTCCTCGGTGCAGTTTGAATAGTTTTGTGACTTGTAGAGCCAATATGAAGATAAATATCATGTTAAGTGATATCTCTAGATTGAACTTCCCTGAATAATTGCTCTATGTAAAACTTTTATTGAAGTATTACATATATTAAGAGAAGCGCACACATCATAAATGTACCATTCGATGAAATCTGAATAATTAAGTTTTTCATTGACCAACTACAGTTAAACTGGCTATGAAAAACTATTTAAATGTTTCATTTAAGCTCCTCATCTTTGGGTATTCTGAGACCAAATACCAATCATGGCTTATTTCTTTCTCTGTTTAGATATTGGTTTATCTCCTGACCCATACGTTTACAACTGGACAGCATGGATAGAGGATGGTGATGGGGGAAATGACACCGACCAAAGCCATTACAATGTGTTCCCTGATGGCAAGCCTTTTCCTCACCCCCCTGGATGGAAGAAATGGAAGTTTGTCTACATTTTTCACACGCTCGGTTGGACTTTTACAAACCCCCTTACCTTCCTCTTTACCTTCCCTTAAAATTTCAACCTTCTTGGGAGCACCTGCTTTGCACATGGAAGGTCCCGGGTCTGTTCCCGGTGCCTCCTAAAAAACTAACAAGCAAAACAAACGAAAAAGCCAACTCAGGGGAAACGGTGTGGCTCAGTGGTTGAGTGCTAGCCTCCCACATACAAGGTCCCAGGTTCAATACCCGGCCCCTGGTACCTCAAAAAAAAATATTTTAACCTTCTTCTCTTTTCTTATTCTAAAATTGAGAACTATAACACTGAGAGTATAACAACAGTTACTCTGTTAACTTTCTTTAGCTTGGGTAGAGGATGGGGGATAAAAATAATGTCTTTGTTGCCAAATCTCCAGGACACCAAAGAATGAAACTGAGGAAAAAAACAGATTCAGATTTTTGAAAACAAAACTAGTGAATTTTTTTTTGGTCTGAAACAATAATATGAAAAATATGTATATTAATTTTTGGAGGGCACATTGATGGGCATTTGTTGATTTGCTCTTTTACTTTCTACATTCTCAAAAGAATTTTTAAAAATAAAAAAGCATGTTCTTTGTAGGAAATTGGCAAAATGTGGGAAAGAACAAATGAAAATTAAAGTCATCCATAATTAACACTAGAGATTATCACTAAAATTATAGTGTTTTCTTTAGTAATATTTCATGATTAATATCATAATGTATACAAATTATTGCTTAATATCATGAGTATTTTTTACTATTTCACTAAAAATTCTTTTTACATATTATTTTTAAGCACTTTTTTAAATTAGAGAAATTGTAGGTTTACAAAAAAATCGTGCATAAAATACAGAGTTCCCATACCCCACCCTATTATTAACACCTTGCCTTAGTGTGGTATATTTGTTATAATTCATGAGAGAACATTTTATAATTGTACTATTAACTATAGTCCATTAGGATTCACTGTGTTGTAAAGTCTTATTTTTTAAATTTTTATTCTAGTAACACACAACCTAAAGCAACCTTTAATGGTGATCACAAGAAATAACTTCCTAAAATGATCGTGTGATTAACCAATAACTAAAAATTTCCATCTTCTCAAAGGTCAATATTTCCAGAGATTGGGACGATGTTCAGTGACTGTTTCTATAAACACAGCCAATGTGTCTCTTGGCCCTCAACTCATGGAAGTCACTGTCTACAGGAGACATGGTCGGGCATTTGTTCCAATTGCAAAGGTTAAGGACATATACATGGTAACAGGTGAGTAGTGTGAATGCTAACCGAGGATGAGGGACTCAGTTCTGGTGTCATCCGTGGATTAAGAAAGAGTAGAGCCAAGTGTTCTAGATTAGATTAGGATTCATCTGGGTTCCTACCCAAGCTATTTATATATTTAATATAAATTAAATATAGGGAAGCGGCTGTGGCTCAATTGGTTGGGCTCCCGTTTACCATATGGGAGGCCCCAGGTTCGCTTCCCGGGGCCTCCTTGTGAGCGCAGGCCGGCCCGCGCGGCCCGGTGGGCTGATGCAGCAAGACCTCACAACAGGAAGCAGGTGTGGCTCAATCGATAGAGCCCCCCGTTTACCATGTGTGAGGCCCCGGGTTCGCTTCCCGGGGCCTCCTTGTGAGGGCAGGCCAGCCCGGGCGGCGTGGTGGGCTGATGCAGCAAGACCTCACAGCAAGGGGGAGATAAGCAGACACGGAGAAAACACACAGTGAATGGACACAGCAAGCACAAGCAGCAAGGGGGCGATAAATAAATAAATAAATAAATCTTTTAAAAAAATTTTTTAAATATATATATTATATATTAAATATATATAAATATATATGGTATATAAAGTAAATAAATATATGGCATATATTCTATGTTTTCCAAAACATCTTAGGAAAATTGAATATGAAAAGGAAAAATGATGCTGAACTATCCTTAATTTTAATTTTTTAACCTAAAAGCATCTTTGAAGTCCTCCATTTAAAATCAAGAAATCCTGCTTTCTTTCTCTTTTTTATGTATCTTTTAGATCAGATTCCTTTATTTGTGACTATGGCCCAGAAAAATGATCGAAATTCATCTGATGAAACTTTCCTCAAGGACCTCCCCATTACATTTGATGTCCTGATTCACGATCCCAGCCACTTCCTTAACCAGTCTGCCATTTACTACAAATGGAACTTCGGAGATAATACCGGTCTGTTTGTTTCCAACAATCACATTTCGAATCACACATATGTACTCAATGGAACCTTCAGCCTTAACCTCACCGTGCAAGTTGCAGTGCCTGGACCTTGTCCTCTGCCCTCACCCACCCCTCCAAAACCCACCCCGTCTTCAGGTAAGCCTTTTCCAGGTGATCTTTGAGGGGTATTTCTTAAACGCTAAAAAAAAAAAAAAAAAAAAAAAAAAAAAAAAAAAAAAAGATTCACAAAGGTTATATTATTAGATCCCAAGGATTGTGTAGAGTCTCTGTACCTGTGGATGCTTTTCAACCCATGTTATCACCATTTTAAGCCTTTAGAACATGGAAGAAAGGAGAACATGTTTAAAGCTACTTGGCAAGTAGAATTTGGTGACTCATAAAGCTCTTTCGCCCTCCTAATTTGCACCAGCTCTTACTATGTATAGGGCTGCTTTCCCCAGTCTAGCTGGCTACCTTTCTGTTTGTCTCACATATTTCAGAGCTATAAGAAGACACAGTCATCCCTCATAAACATTTAGGCCCTCTCCCACTTTTCTTCCTCCCGTCCTACATTTCTCTCCCCTACTCCACTCTACTTTCCTATCCTGCCCAAATACATCTACCCAGTTGCCCATGAAAACATAGCCATATTGAAAGAAACTTCCAGATGGTCCAAGAAAGAATGCACCTTGAGAGTATCTCTGGGGTTGGCAAGCTAGAAAGATCCCAGACATTAAAATTGTTCTGGATATAATGTATAACTAATTAAATCCCCACCTCTATTCATAGTATGTGAGGACATTCAAGAAGTTCTTCAGAGTCCAGCCCGTGCCGTCAAGAGCCTTCCCTACTTGGCCTTTAGCACATCTTAGCATCCCAGGATCCAGGGGGTGGTAACAGGCTGACATTCTCTCACTGGTCCCAAGAGGGCACTTTGACTAAGTCCAGGCAGAGCAGTCCATCTTGATGTCCTGAGTAGTTATTTTACCAAAACCTGTTAGTAATAAAATGAGATCTTGTTAAATCGAACATACGTAAATCAAGACACTATAAGTCAATATTACTGATTTTGATTAATTCTTTTTTAAAAATGTTTTATGTTACAAAATTAATGCAAATTCCTTTGTTAAATTTAAAACAATATAAAAGTCTAGAGAAAAAAGTGAAAGTCACTATTCACACTCTCCTCCCCAGGGTTAAGCACTGTTAATAGTTTAGAGCAGGGGTTCTTAACCTTTTTTGTTCCACAGACCCCTATGCCAGTCAGGTGAAAACCATGGACCCTTTCTCAGAATGTAGCAGCAGATAGTTTTATAAAACTTGACTAGCATCAGATCTAACAACTACTGTAATTTCGAAGTATGGATGAGTGTAAGCGATTTTTCGAGATATGCAACCACTGTAATGTGATATGAAATGAATACTGCTGTAATTTATTGCCTACATTCATAAGTGAAGGAAATGCTAGATTTTCAGTTAGAGGTCAGAGGAAATAAAGATAATAAGTTGATTTTTTTCAATTCAAGCCCACAGACCCCCTGAAATGTTGGGGTCCGTGGACCCCTGGTTAAAAACCCCTAGTTTAGAGGGTTTCCCTCCAGATCTTTTTCTATGCATTTACAAGTACATTATGTTGTTTTGATTTTTATATAAATGGGTTTGCACTATGCATATTATTTTGTAACTTGCTTTTTTCACTTAACAAACATGAGAGATGTCTTTCCATTGTCATTTCATTCAACGGCTATTTAATTTCATTCGATGGCTGCGTAGTGTTCCATAGTATGGTTATGCTATAATTTATTTAACCATTCTTTTATTAATATATGATTAGGTTAATTCTAACCCCAGTTACAAATATTACTGCATTGAACACCTCTAAACATCTAACTTCATTCTAGTATTCCTGTAGGGGATTCAACTTCTTTATTTAAGATCATTGGTGGTCGTCCTTACAATAACAGGACTAAGTATAAAATTCTAAACAAATGATAGAAGACATTAACTTCTGCACCTAGAAATTCCTGAATTGTAAAAGCACTTAATATTATATTATTTAATGTTAGTCTATTTTGTGATTTTATTAAGCTAGTTTAATAAAATTTTTCTTAGAATCTATTTATATTACAGCACTTAAAATATATTTTAGTCAATGAAAATGTATTTTAAATTTCTGTTATTATTTTCCTAAGTCAGACCATAAAATAAAAAGCTAGTTACCTAATGAGTTTAAGTTGGTAAGGAAGAAGCTGCCTGGCCTTATCGAAGGGTGTGAAGTCAAGAATAATCCAAGCAGCTGTGAGCTGAGGAGAGGAGTGGAAATAAGGGGACCTACAGGGAGGATAGGAGTTTAAAAGGGGTGGAATGGGACATTTGTTCTCTAGAAGAACTTTCAGCTATACAGACCACATCAAGGGTGGATTATTGAGGCCCGGATTATTATTCATCCAAAACTTGTGCTCTCCCTGTTTTGATAAGTGGCTTCATAATAGAACACAACCCTAAATAGAAACCAAACGCAGCCTTGGGAATGAAACAGAAGCAGAGTTGAAGAGGTGACTCAGGTAGATGATAAAATCATAGGGCAGATGGATGTGTGTTATTTTTAAGTCATAGAATTCTCTTTCCTCAGCTAACAGTACTACTGTTCATTTTTCAGATTTAGATGAGCAAATCTGAAAAAAAAACAACCTTTTTGAGACTGATGTTGATTAGTGCAAAACTATATTATATTCATTGCATCATATTATATCATAAAGAACTATCTGACTTTCCCAAAGAATCAAGGGCTCTCACAGCATTCTCTAGGTAGCAGGGACACAAACACTGGATTACCAAAGAGGTTGACCCTTCTTTCCCGTTTATCTTTTAAGGCATTAGTTTCACTCCATCAGCCCTTAATCATACTTTGACTTTATGGATAAAAATGTCTGCAAAACTCAATAAGCATTTTTATAAGCATTCTACCAAAGGTAAAATCATTGACTTTTGATAGTAGTCAAGGAGAAGTATTTTAAAATATGGCAAGGTCGCGATTCTATGCTCTAACTAAGTACAGCTAAAGTCCTCCTGTCAAGAACTTCAGAAAGAGTTTTGTGGTTTGGGGGGAAGAGCCAGCTATCTTAAATGCCCTGTACAAACAAACCCACTGCTCCAGAGCATATCAGTTTGACCTTGGGATGGACTGAATGATTCCCCTATAATAGCTTCCACAGAACTCAAGGGACACTCCCGAGGACCTGCCACCGGGTCAGAACTTTTCTGGGCTTTTACCCAAGCAACATCCCAAAATGTATTCCCTGAAGCCATTGTTTCCAGAGGTGCTCTGAGAAAACAGGTCCCCTCCAGGCAGGGCAGAACCACAAGGCACACTCACCCACTAGAGACTCTGAGCAGCCCTGGAGAAATCTCCCAACTGGCTTCCTGCTGATACCATGTTAGTCACTATGTTAGAAATGCAGCTCTTTTCCAAACTTGGCCCTGCCCTAAGGAGCACCAGCACCTTTGTTAAAGTTTTTTTTTCTTTTTGAGGTACCAGGGCTGGGGATTGAACCCAGGACCTCTTATGTGGGAAGCCGACGCTCAACCACTGAGTCACATCGGTTCCCCTGAGTTGGTTGTTTCATTTGTTTGCTTGTTGTTCACTTTTGTTTTTAGGAGACACCGGGGATTGAACCTGGGACCTCCCATGTGGGAAGCAGCCGCTCAATCACTTGAGCCACATCAGCTTCCCCATTAGAGCTTTTTTATTGATATTAATAGGGCATTATGTTCTTTGCTCTAATAATACTCAAAGGCTTATTTGTCAAAAGCATCTTATATTCAGTTCTTTCTTTCCCCATACCTGTCTTCACCCATCAATAACTCTCAGTAACTGAAAGGCTTTTAGAATTTAGGCTTTTAAGCTATGAAACATCCAAACAGGGACTTTTCCCCCCATGTTCCTTGCTTAATCATTATGCATCAACCTTAACATTTACAATTATAGCTATATATATATATAACATATGTTATAGCACATCCATATCTACAGAGACATATATAAATGCATATTATTGGGAAAAGGAAACTGATATTAACTTCTTCCTAGGTGTTTTGCATACCTTATCTCATTCAAGCCTCCCACTCCAATCCTAGGAAGTTGGTATTAACCCTATTTTACAGATGAGCAAACTGAGGCAAAGATAGGTTAAATTATGTACCCAAAGTCTCAACCAGCTAAGAACAAGGGAACTAGAATTTGAGCCCAGAAGACCCAACTCCAAAATGAAAGTGTGACTTCGTCTATTATGGCCTGCTTTCTTTCATCAAGATTATTGCACTATACATTTTAATATGGTTTCTACCTCTCATTTGCTTCCTGTGTTTAAACAAGACATGGAATTGTGTTTACTTATATAATTTTAAATGTATAATGCCTTACAGCTCTTGCGTCTATATGAAGTATTATGCATTTAGTTCAAATTTCCACAGCAATTTATGTAGAATAGACTGTTGATGTTTTTCAAAAGAGTAGATAGACAAAGATTCAGATGTTTGGTGATATCATGTACACCTCCTTTTACAGTTTTAGCAACTACTCTAAAGTCTTATCATTCAAACTCTCCAGTACCTGTTGGTGTCAAAGCCCAGGAGCCGAGTGATGAAAGCTGCCAGATTTACAGATATGGGCACTTTAAAGCCACCATCACAATTGTAGGTAAGGCTGAAGACCAGCAGGGGAGGGCATTAAAATCCACCAGGGCTAACTTGGAGGGGTGGCGGTGGGGAGCAGGGGCACCCACTCCCCGTCCGAGGTGATGCTGCACATCCGCGTCTACGTTGCCACCTACCTGCCCGGGAGGCCTCACACCCCCTGGGGGAAATGGGCCTCCTGCACAGATGCCCCATCGGAATGAATGAAGGGGTTGAAGGAATGGCAGTATGGAGTTTCCACAACTCCCAGTCTCTTCCCCTAGGTAATGGCCACAGTCGCACTTTGTGTGTGTGTAAAAAGGGGGGAACTGAACAGGGCTACCACACACAGTTGTGCATTTTGTGTACCTCCCAAAAGCATCCAGCAGAGAAGACATTGGGGGCCCGTGTCCAAGCTGTGCACCCTGGGGCACAGCCTCCCCCTGAGAGAAGCTGGCCAAGTCCTGATCCTGGGGGCGCATCTGGCCCAGGGCTCTCCTTTCCCTGGATCACCTGTCCAGAGGGGGTCCTTCTTTCTAACACAAACACAGGCTCCAGGAAGAGAAATCTAGGTTGGACTGAAAGAACAGTTCAGTTTGACTTAGCAAATGCTGCGTGGACGTGTATCTAAAACTCTGGGGGTAGAGTCCCAGATCCCGTGTGTTGCTAAATGTTGGTGAGAGACTGTCTCCATTTTACTGTTTGACCTTCTAATTTGTTAAGGCTTGCTCTCGTTTTGTTTCCATTGTGTCTTTGTGTGTTTTCCTACGGGGGCTGTTTTTCCAGAGGGCCTCCTAGAGGTCAACATCATCCAGATGACAGACGTTCCGATGCCTGTAACACAGCCTGGAAGCTCCCTGATGGACTTTGTGGTGACCTGCCAGGGGACGTGAGTACATTGTCGCAGTCAGAGGGATGGACCAGGCGAGAGCCTAGGCCTGAGAAAAGGCCTTTACCACCAGCCTCCCCTTCTGAGTGGATTTAAAGTCCTAACTCCTCGCAGCCCGGGATAAGGAACTTCTTACAAAGGGCCCTAGGAGGCGCTATCGAGCACAGACTTGGCTTTGCCAGAGATGTGAAAGGCCTGTTACCTTTAACTGTTACCCCAAATAATAATTATTATAATGGGTTGATCAGTTAGCATGTTCTAAGCACTTCACGTCTGTTATCACATTGAATCCCTCACAACAGTCCTATGAGTTTCCTCATTTTACAGAGAAGGCAACTGAGGCACACAGTGCTTATAGAACCCGGTACCCAGCAGGCCTGGTTCAGGCCAGCCTCTGGTGCAGAGCCTGGCTTTTTAGCTCCCTGTGGGTCCCCCAGAGTGGGCGGGAAGCTGCTGTGGAGTTGCTGTGTACTGGTGTTACTAGCAACACTCCACAATCCTCTATCTATAATGTGCAAAGCTCTCTCTAATGCATGGTATGATTTAATTTCATATGATTTGGACATGACTATATATAATAAACTAAAATAAATAAATTAATATATAAACAATAGATCAACTAACTAGTTAAAAGTATTATTAATTGACTAATTTACATTTATAAATAACTAATTAAAATATGCATACATATAAATTAATCAAGAGAATGGGACAGTATAAAAATGGGGTGTTATTTTGGTAGAAGGAATAGCTAAGAGCCCAGCTTGGGGAGAGGAACAGAATGAGGATGGCAGAAAATAGAGTTCAACCTGACTGCTGTAAGGGGCCAGTGGCCTGGTGAGAAGAGAGCCCCCCCATCAGAGCCCACATCAGAGCTCGGCCTGTCCACCCAAGAAGGCTGCCACGGTCAGGTCGCTTAGGGGTTACGAGGACAGTTATTTGAGTTAAACAACTTTTGTTCAAGTCCCAGCCCCACCTGTAACTGCTTCTAGGACTTTGGGCAGGTTATTTCCCCTCCCTGAGCTGGTTTGTAGCCTGTTAGACTGGGATATAATACTTTCATCATAAGGCCATCGAAAGGAAGAAACAAGATCATGTGACATATCTAAAACTCAGTGGCTGGCACAGAGGAAATACTAAATAACAGCTATTGTTGCTGTTACACCTCTAAAAGAGTCTAAGCAGGCCAGCCTCTGGCATTTAATAATATTTTTTACACCTTTGGGTATTCTAGGGACCCAAAATGTAGAGGGAATGGCTTGGGCTTCACACAGCTCCCAACAGCCCCATTTCCTTGGGGAGAATAATTTCTTTGTCTACCCTCCCACCCCCTACCCCAGAGACTTGCCTTGCTGAAGATACAAAGAAAACA
This sequence comes from Cabassous unicinctus, assembly GCA_029593785.1. NCBI lineage: Eukaryota > Metazoa > Chordata > Mammalia > Cingulata > Chlamyphoridae > Cabassous > Cabassous unicinctus. The sequence continues at coordinate 9,640 of JAQZBX010026825.1, forward strand.
GTAGTTCATCCCCCAATCTTAAGGCTTGCTTAAGATTAAATTATACCTGACAAGTCAACCTCATAAGGTTTGAATAAGAATAAGAGGGAATTCAACTTTTTTAAAATGTGATGCTTTTCCCTTTTTAAACTGATACCACCTTCCTCTCTTTCCTCCTCTCTGTGCCATCTGTGCCCTGCTCCGCCCCCCTCCCATGTCCCAGCGTTCCCACCGAGGTCTGCACCATAATTTCTGACCCCACCTGCCAGCTTGCCCAGGACGTGGTCTGCGACCCCGTGGACGTGGACAGCAGCTGCCTGCTGACTGTGAGAAGAGCCTTCAAAGGGCCTGGGACATTCTGTGTGAACCTCACTCTGCGCGATGAGGCGAGTCTGGCCCTCGCCAGCACCCTCGTATCTGTGCCTGGCAGAGGTGCGTTTGTTTTATGGTTGTATGAGCACTTCATACTGCAGACAAAGTGTGTGTCCAGCAGCAAAGCTGCTCCCAATGCTTAGTTTTACCTCAGTGCAAAATTCATTGAACTATTGTGAATAAGGATTTGAGAACTGGCATTAAAGCCAAACAGGAAATCTACTAAAGAAGTAATTAGAGGGAGAGACCCAATGAAATCATGGCCAAAGAAAAGCCTTTTGATGAAAAATATCAGCTGGGATCATGGACCAATAATGATGGAAAGTGATCACTGCGTGCTCGAGTAGATTTGTGTTTCGAGGGGAGAGACTAGAGCCCAACATCAAAAAATGACAATGTTCTCCAATTAAACTATTGCAAAGGGGAGGCTGTTATCAGGATAACTCATACTGTTTTCATGAGATTCCACATAGGCAAAAATAAGGACAAAAAGAGAAATGAGAAGCCAAGTGGATCCTGACTTCTTTCTAGCTTGCCATGTGTCCTCTCTTTCCTCTTCCCAACTACCAAGAATTACACTGGGACCATAGCAAACTAACTTCAGGTGTTCACCAGAAAAACTACTTTTGCCCTCCTGAGATAAAATGTCAACAAAGCAGACTAAGGAATTTCACTTAGAAATTTGCATTTACTGGTGGCATCCAATTCCTCTTTTGCCCAAATGAGCTGCTCTACCCAGTGACCCTGACTGGATTTCAGTTATAACCTACTCTATCATAAGATACTTCTTTACATCTCAGAAGAAGTGCTATGTTGTGGAATGGAAGGGAAAGATTAAATTGTATACATGTTACAGCACTTATTTTATTCCCTAATTTGAGTATCATCAGTTACAATCTAATGACCAATTCACTTATAACTCCTTTGGACTTCGAGTTTATCTCACAAGGTAAAATATACTTGAAGCACATGTTTACTCATTACATATAAAAGGGAGCTTCAACCCCATTGAAAAAAAAACTTAATCACACATACAATTATTAGTATGAGGACTTGTCGATAAAATCAAAGGTGTGGATTTTTAAAAGAAACAAGAGTAGAAGAGAAGAAAACTTCTGCTTCATGCAGATTAGGGTGGATTGAGGCATGGGGTGGAAAACTTGGGGAGGGCAGTGGCAAAATGGGGCTACCAGAACCTCTGCCTCGGAATGAGCATGGTATTCAAAATACTAACTGCAGTGCTTATTCCCCTCAAACTGTCTTGGCACAATGTTTTTTTAGCCTTACCTTTAGAGTCATAACCCATTCTTTTCCACTTCCTCGGTGCTGGCAACCCATTGTTCTCTTCGCTGGACCAGATGTTTAGATACCTGCTTTCCTTTCATTCTTCTTGTAGTAAGCTATAGATAACTTTAGATATGACCCAAGCCATTTCAAAAACCCAATTGTAACTTAACTTGGGTTTCAAAGTCAGAATTTCAGAAATAGATCATTGTTGGGGAGCAGATGTAGCTACAGTGGTTGAGCACCTGCTTCCCATATATGATGTACCACCATTCAATCCCTGGTACCTCCTAAAAACAAACAAATAAAACACCAACTCTCATTGGGGAGCAGAGGTAGCTCAGTGGTTGAGCACCTGCTTCCCATGTACAAGGTCCTGGGTTCAATCCCCGAAGCCTCACTTATTCCAACATAAAAGATTTTTTTAAAAAAGAAGAAGAAATAGAGCATTGTTCAATGGCAAAGCCATAGACTTTTAGCTGAAACAAGCTTCCTTCATTTATTCATTGAACATGTGAGAAGCACTTGCAATTCTTGCAACAGATATCCATTGTGCTTTTACTCTGTGCCCAGCACAGTTCTAGGCAAAAGATATGGTTCTAGATAGTGTGGGGAACAAGATGAAGAGGGGCCCTGCCTCTGTCAGCAGAGACAGACAAACAAGATGACTCCGTGAAGAAATGAAACAGAGGGGATGGAGCATGGTGAGCATGGGAAGGGGAAGAGGTTGGCTTTCTAGACTCAATGGTCAGGAAAGTCCCAGCGACCCAGCAGTGCCCACTTGGTGAAGGGCTTCCTCTGAGCTGAGACCTCAGAGAATGATTAGAATGAGCAGCCACCTGCCAAGATCTGGGAACAGGGCATGTACTGACAGAAAAGCTGGGCAAAGGCTCAGAGAAGGGCCGAGTGTGCCAGGGAGGCTGGAGCAGGGTGAATGCTGAGCAGAACAGTCAGAGAGGAGTTTGGAGGCAGTGGGGTGCACATTTAGATCTTTCCCTACATTGCTGGCCTATAGCAAATGTAGGGTTTGGGTTTTATTCTGTGCTTGGGGGGAGCCATTAACAGGTTTTGAACATTCTCTGACTGATGTTTTCAGAAGATCATTCTGACTACTGAGTGGAGAAAGGATTGTTGGAGGGTAAGAGTGGAAACAAGTAGACAATGAAGAGGTCCTCTCAGGGGCAGTTGTTGGTGGCTGGGGCTGCTATGATGGCAAAGGAGCTGGAGGGAAAATGGGTAGACTCCAGTTATACTTTGGCGGTAGAGACAGAAGACTAGTTGATAGGCTGGGTTCCAGGAGTAGAAAGAGGACATAACCCCTGCCTTTGTGGCACTCAGAGGCTAGTTGGAGAGAAGTATGTTTAAAGAAATAATTGCAGCACATTATGATGCAGGCAAGTAGAAGAGAGGCAAGTAGAGTGATGGCACAAAGGAAGGTATGACCCAGTGCTCTGGGAAGGCATCACAAAGGGGTAGACACTTGAGATGAGCCAGGGGAAGGGTAACCTTGGCAGAGGGCATGGAGCTTTGAAAGAGCTTGGTGAGTAAGGGTAGCTCCAGGGACTTTTAGAGCAGCTGGAAGGTGGGTAGGACAGAGTGGGAAATGAGGCCAGAGGAGGTGAATCGTGGTCAACTGAGATGTCAGGACGTGACATCTCTCTCCCTGAACCCATAACACAGTGTTCCAGACATGCTATCTCATTCTCTAAATGGAAGATAAGCTAACTCAAAGACTATGTATTATTTAATGGAAAAGATTACTGAAAGCACAGAGAGAGCCATTTATCTTCTGTGATAGCTCCCTTCCTCATTTATTTAATTGCATTACAAGCAGCATGTATTCTAGGTGGAAGATGTAACTAATATAGTCTTGCTTCTATTTTAAGACCCAGCATCCCCTTTAAGAATGGCAAATGGTGCCGTGGTCTCCATTGGCTGCTTGATGGTACTTGTCACTGTGATCGCTCTCTTGTCGTACAAGTAAGTTCTGCTTTGAACACTTTAAATCACTACAGTCTATTGTCATAAATAAATGGTATACTCCTGCATAAATATGCATTTTCCTTTTTTTTTTTTTCACTCTGAAGCATTTTGTGTGCGGTAGGAGACTTTTCTATTGAACAATAAACACCAAATTGGCCTATTGATGTGGCTATAGGTCTTTTTTTAATCCTAAAAATGTTACTGGATGTCAGTAATTTTACAAAATTGTGTCTGTTCAACGTTTAATATATAATCTCAAATCACAGTAAGCGGGCATATTTCTTACACGAAAAAGAGGAAATAAATATATTTTCCTAAGACCATAGATAAGAGATTAATTTAAATGGAATTCACCCTTTCTGGCACCGTGCATGTAAACGAGTATAGAAAGTAACATTTTACAGCTGAAGATCTTTTTAAATAACTGTCCAACGCATTGTTTTCAGAAAATACAAAGAATACAAACCGATAGAAAGTGCTGAGACACAGGTCAGAGGTAAAAGCCTGGATGTTTTCCTCAACCGTGCAAAGGCCACATTCTTCCCTGGAAACCAAGAGAAGGATCCGCTGCTCAAGAACCAGCCGGGAATTATTTAAATCTTCTGCTTTATTTCTGACTAACAGCTTGCTCTTCGGTGCCATTTATGTGAGCTGGGCTGGAGTGGATGACTATTGACTTTTTTTTTCCTTAAGGATTGTTGTAAAATATATATTGTTGCTTAGGGAAATCTAAGTTTTTTCAATAGGTTAAATGACATTTTAGAGAAACAGGGAGAAAGTTAGATTGTATACAGCCTCGGCCATGTTATTTAACTGATAAAATCCTTAGCAGTGCTGCTTTTCATTATGTATGTTTCACTTACAATGTCTTAGGTGATTAGTAGGATGGACATTCTGTGGCCCAGGAGGAGGGGGAGCAGGCACCATTCATAAGGGTCTGACCTGGATTAATTGGAAGGAGAGCCTGGATGCTTTCTAGCTTTCCATATCTGCACAAAACCAATGTCTTCCTTTCCATAAGATCATGTTCCAACTGACTGAATCCTATTTCCCTGAACATGAATTCCCACTGACAAAACAACCACAGACCCAGGCTTTAGTGTGATGTGCATGCTTGTTATAACCAAAAGAAAACACTAACTTGATAAATAGTTGCATGTATCATGGTTATGACCTTCCCTGCCCAGCTGTGTGAAGGAATGGTATTCATTCATTCATTTATCCATGGACATTTATTTAGCACTTTCTATATACCAGGCACTGTGCTAGGGACATGTTCCCTGCCCTCAGAGTGTTGACACTCTCATGTCTATAGCTGAACTTCTGTACACTCTTGGGTATATGTGTGAAATCATATATTATGCTTTTCCAAAGGAGGAGTCTCCTGGTTTCCCTGCTGGTTTCTCTATTTAAGTGATACAGAAACTTGGTCAGTAAGGGTTTGACCTCCATTTGTAACTAAAACCATCTACCATATACCAGGCATGACATTCTTTTTCTTTCCTTCCTGAAAAATAAAGTGTGGAGAAAGACAAGATCTTGGTATTATAATTATTCTTCCAGTTTGTTGTTTGCCTTTCAATTTGATTTATAGTTTTAGGCACTTAAAAAGTCAGTTAATGCTGCCCCACAGAGCACCGATAATCCCATAAATATTTTCTATTTTAAAATATATGTATAACATGTGTGATACTTCAATAAAAAAGTTTGATATTTAAATGTATATAATCAGACCAATCTAAAATAAGAGGTATTCTATAAGCAATTGTTCTGGACTCTTCAGTCAAGATCATATTAAAAATAAAGATGGGGAACCCTCTAGAACAGAGGTCAGCAAACTTTTTCTATAAAGGGTCATATAGTAAATATTTTTTAGGCTTTGTGGGTCATATGGTCTCTATAGCAAATCCTCAACTCTTCCTTTGTAATGCAAAAGCAGCCATAGATATTACATGAATTAAAGAGCTTGGCTATGTTCCAATAAAACTATATTTACAGACTCGGGTGGTGGGCTGGAGTTGGCCTATGGGCCATGGTTGCTGACCCCTATTCAATACTAAAAGAGACTAAATAGACATAATAATCAATTGCAATTTGGGACTCTAGATTGGATCCTGACTTAAAAATTAAAATTAAAAAAAATTAAAAAACAGCTATGAAAGATTTTCTTTGGACAACAAGGGAAATTTGAATAGTCACTGGATACCAGATTATATTATAGAATTATTGCTCATTTTCTTAAGGAATAGTGAAGGTATTGTGGAAATCAGCATTTAGTCTAGTTCCTTCACTTCCTAGATGGCCTAGAAGCCAAAAAGAAGCTATTTGTTCTGAAATTGCTTCCTAAGAGTACATAGTTTTCCCAACATGATTTGTAAAATGTCTACCTATTTATGTGATGTGGCTGTAGGGCAGTAGTTCTCTACTAGGGGTGATTTTGCCTCCCAGAGAGCATTGGGCAATGCCTGGAGATGTATTTGGTTGTCACAGCTGGGAAGCTGCTACTGGTATCTAGTGGGGAAAGGCCAGGGATGCTGCTAAGCATCCTACAGTACACAGGAGAGTACCCACCAACAAAGAATTATCTGGACCAAAATGTCAGAAACCTGCTATAGAGTAATTTTAAAAGACCTAGGCATGGATGCAAAGAAAGAAATCATGGATCTGAATCCAGCACTGCCATTTAAAAGCTGAGTAACCTTAGGCAGGTCCTTTGACCGTTTCTTGAGCTTCAGTCCCCTCATCTGTAAAAGTGGTAGAGTGCTCCTTCCCTGGCCTCCCTCCCAGGGCTGCTGCTAATCCGTCTGAGAACGGATCCAAGGAAGCACTTTGTTTAAGTATGGTGTTATACACACATGAGGCTTCTATGCTAAGCAGTGTGAAGAAGCTTCATTTTTATGATGACCAGGAGACCAGGACATCAGAACCTAAAGTGAAAAATTAATATCTGGTTTGCATTGCAGCGTGTCTTCTTGGTGTTCTGGTTACATCATCTCACAGATGGTTCTCTACCATCACTTTGGTCTAGATTTGCAGCACTGTCCAATAGAACTTTCCAGTACGATGGAAATGTTCTATAAATCTGTGCTGTCCAATATGGCAGCTACTAGCCACATGTGTCTATTGATCACTTGGAATGTGGCTAGTGTGACTGAAGAACTGAACTGTTAAATTTATTTCATTTAAATTCATTTAAGTTTAAATCGCCACATGTGGCTCATGGTGACCGTATCTGATGGTGCATGTCTAGAGCAGCGGTTCTCAAAGTTTGAGTGCAGCAGAATCACCTGGAGGGTTTGTTAAAACTTATTGCTGATGGGAAGTGGCTGTGGCTCAAGCAATTGGGCTCCCATCTACTATATAGGAGGTCCAGGGTTCGATTCCCGGGGCCCTTGGTGAAAGTAAACTGGCCCACACAGAGAGCTGGCCCATGCAGGAGTGCTGGCCTGTGCGGAAAGCTGGCACAGCAAGATGACGCAACAGAAAGAGACACAGAGGAGAGACAATAAGAGATGCAGCAGACCAGGGAGCTGAGGTGGCACAAGAGATTGAGAGCCTCTCTCCTACTCTGGAAGGTCCCAGGATCGGTTCCCGGTGCCACCTAAAGAGAAGATAAGCAGACACAGAACACACAGCAAATGGACGCAGAGCAGAAAACGAGCCCAAAACAATGGGGTGGGGGGAGTAAATCTTTAAAAAAAAAAAAAAATATTGCTGAGTCCCACCCTCAGAATTTCTAATTCAGTGTTCTGGGGCCATAATTAGGATTTTCATCAAGTTGCTAGGTGATGTTGATGCCTATGATCCCAGGACCATGAGAAATACTGGCCTTGAGAGCTGCACTTCCTTTATCCTGTCAGTAGGGGGTAGCAGAGAGCAGCAAATAGTCTTCAAGCCTCCCTCCATTTCATTCTAACAAGCAGCAGGAGAGAGGGGTAACTAGTGAATTTGGATTTATATTCTCCATGTGACCTTGGCAAGGAGTCATTTAACTTCTGCTGGATTGCTACCTGTGAAATGGAGGAAATAACCTATAAGATGGTGGGATGACTTGATTAATGTTTGCTGAGAAATAGAACTTTCAAAGGAAATGGAAACATTTAAGTTATAAATTATTCCTAGAATTTCTTATTCCTAGGACTTTTTTTAAACTATAGATGTCTGCATTCTAAACACTTCTGACTCATTCATAAACACTGGTTGCCCTTGCTGAATTTTCAATTGTTTAATAGTGTAGAGGACAATACTTTCAATGCATTCGTTACACCCAGAACGTATAGTAACTCCAAACCCAAATGGTAGGCTAAGGGCAAACGAGATGTCATTCACGGAAGTGACCACCTTCTGAGGGGGCTCCTGATGAGGGAGCATCCTTTAAGGTTGTTCCATTTGTTCATTCCTCAAGGAGAAATGTCAACGAATGGTCCCAAAGCTGCTAGAATAGGTACCCTACACATTCAGTAGTCAGCTCTCAGGAATCACCTCTTGTAGACTGATTTTGATCATTCATCCATCATTTGCTGAGCCCAGTATGTCCCAGGCACTGTTCTAGCTGGAGACTTGGTGGTGACCAAGAGAAGAACTCTCTCTCTTGGAGCCTGAATTCTAGACTAATGCAACACGTCACCACACAAGTGACCACTTCTGGTTCATCAGGCTAACGAGAGAGGCTCCCACCGTGACCAACCCCACTGGCCTCAGCTTAATCTGCAGGGGCAATTCCTCTGCTACTTATAATTGAACTGCCATTCTGTTCTGAAGTTCTGGAATGAATTTGCCGCATCAGCCCACGGCGCCGTGCGAGCCGGCCTGCCCTCACAAGGAGGCGCCGGGAAGCGAACCTGGGGCCTCTCATATGGTAAACGGGTGCTCTATCCATTGCGCCACACCCGCTTCCTGCACAAGGAGGCCTCGGACATGAACCCGGGCCTCCTATATGGTAAACGGGGGCTCTATCCACTGAGCCACACCCACTTCCCAATGAGTTCTTAATGTTAAGGTGTTTATTGGAATACATTCCTTTAGGGTTAAAAAAAAAAAAAGAGTAGCCACTGATGAGGATATGGCAGAAGGAATGGGCTTCGTGGCTATGGATGTTGTTTTAAATTTTAGTTTTCAAAATCAAGTAGAGGAAGGGAGGTAGGACTTAAATCAAGAGGCCTGAACTGCAGCCTGGCGTTTTCACTCCCTAGCTGTGTGGCCAGGAGCCAGCCATTTCCCTCTCTGCACCACAGCCTCCTCGTTGATAAAATAGGGGAGAGGGGAGGCTAGAGAAACACAACAGAATGATCGCTAAAGTCTCTTCTGGTTCTAATACTCTATTGTGTGATATGGGGGTGACACTGTTACCTATTTTCCTTACGGGGATGCCAGGAGGACTATTCTAAATCTGTTTAAGGGCCAGATGCAGTGCTCTGCCTGTTTTTGTATGGACTACGAGCTAAGAATGGCTTTTATGTTTTTAAATGGTTGGAAAAATCCAAAGAATATTATTTTGTGACAAAAATGATGTGTGGTTTAAATTTCAGTGTCCATAAATAAAGTCGTCTTGAAACAGAGCTATGCTCATTCATTTACATATTGTCTATGGCTGCTTTTGCTCTGTAACAGAAGCGTTAGAATATTTGTGACAGAGACCGGATGGCCTACACAGCCTTAAAATATTATAAATATTTGTTATCTGACCCTTCACAGAAAAAGTTTGCCAATCTATGCCCTAAATCATGGTTGACCTCCATTCTGAACTGAATTGAGAGAACAAGAATTCCTCAGAGAATTTAAATTATAAGAAATGTGATTTTCTTCATTGAGTACTTTGAGTTCTTACCTTCAATTTCATGTTACACTATTCTGTAATGACTACAAATGCTGTATTATGTGACATAGTAAGTTACATGTTCATTGCCTATGAATTGCTATGTGGGAATGTCAGAAAAGACCTTTCTGAAGAAAAAAAATCTCGTAATCCTCTCAGGAGATATTACAAACAGGAGAATCACAACATGAAAAACGAAATGGTGGAGGATTTCATAAATCCCCACAAGCACCGACCATAAAGAAAAAAATTGATATATCTGACTATGTTATCATTTTAAGTTCTGTATGAAAAAGACACCACAAATTTCTTGTTTAAAAAAAAAAAGGAGCTGCAGAATTGTCATATATTGTTGGTGAAAATGCAAATGAGACAGCCACTTTGGAATTTTCAGCAGCTTCTTCTGTTAAATATACAAGTATCATATAATTCTACAATTCTACTCCTAGGTATTTATCCAAGAAAAATTAAGACATATGTTCCCGCAAAGAAATGTGCTCAAATGTTCATAATAATGTTATTTGTAATAGTCACAAACTGGAAACAGCTTAAATTACCATTAGCTTGTGAATGGATAAACAAATTGTAGTATATTCATATAATGAAATACCACTTGATAATAAAAAGAACCTATTGATAGACATTACACCATGGATGAATCTGAAAAGCATTATATTAAATGAAAGAAGCTAAACATACTGAATGAGCCTATTTATAGGCTATTCTGGAAAAGGCAAAACTGTAGTGACAGAGCAGACCAGTGGTTGCCTGGCACTGGAATATGGTGGAGGGAATTGACCACAAAGGGATACAAGGGAGCTTTTTGGAGTGAAGGAAATATTTTATACCATGGTTGTTGTGCTTATATGACTGTAGACACTTGTCAAAAACATCAGATTGTAGAGTTTAAGTCAGTTCTGCATATCTTATATAAGTTATACCTCAATGAAGCAGATTAAAAATGAAAAGGCACAGGCTGGAAGAATATGTTTGCCCTATTTGTAACTGATAAAAAATTAGTACCCAGAATATATAAAGAATTGGTAGGGAAATGCAGATTACCCCACAATGAAATATCATGTCACATCCACCAGACTGGCAAAGATGAAAACCAAAATCTGAAATAATCCAGTGTTGGTGAAAATGAGAACACCAGAGCTCTTATACTTTGCTGTTGAGAGTCTAAATAGGAAGAATGGTTTTGGAAAACAATTTTGGCATTATCTGGTGAAGTTGAAGATGCACAACCCTAAGACCCAGCAGCTTCACATCTCGGTATATGTTATTGACTGACTGTGTCCCCTCAAAAGATGCACTGCAGTCCTGATCTCCAGTACCTCAGAATGTGACCTTTCTTGGAGGTAGGGTCATTATCGATAGAATTGGGCAAGCTAAAACGAGGTCATCCTGGAGCGGGGTGGCCCTTACCAGGTGTCCTTGTACGAAGAGGAAGTTCGGACGCAGAGAGAAGGCAGGAGAACGCCGGGTGATGGCTGAGGCAGGAACACCGTGGTTTGCCAGGAGAGAGGCACGGAGCTCATTCTTTCCCACAGACTTGGGAGAAAGCAGGGCCCTGCCAACACCTTGGTTTTGGGCTTTTAGCCTCCAGAACTGTGACAATAAATGCTTGTTGTTTCAGGTCACCCCATTTGGGGTACTTTGTCATGGCAGCCTGAGGGCAGTCTCTAGTGCCCTAGAGAAAGTCCTGCACGTGCGTTCCAGGGGGCACCACCATCAGGAACAACCCAAATGTCCATCAGAAACAACGACTGGGAGGGGATGTGGCTCAAGCAGTTGAGTGCCTGCCTCCCACATGGGAGGTCCCGGTTCCGTTGCCAGTGCCTCCTAAAAACAACAAGCAAAGAAACAAAAAAACTGATGCAGCTCAGTAGTTGAGGCCTGGCTTCCTGCATATGAGGTCCGGGGCTCATTCCCCTGCGCCAGTACCTCAAAAAAAAAAAGAGAACGACTAAGCCATGTGTGGTGAAAATGAATAAACCTAAGCCACAAGCACCAAGAGGTAAGAATTCACCCACATAATGTTGACTGGAAAAAGCACAGTGCAGAAGAATACATACAATATACCATTTACATAAAGGTTTCAAAAGCATGTAAAACTATACGCTAAGGGAATATGTGCAAACAGATGTAACAAGGATATAGAAAAGATGGCAAAAGAATGATTCTACAAAATTGAGCAGAGTGGTTGCCTCCAGGGAGGAAGAGCGGGGTACTGTGGGGAGCAGCCCTCCAGCGACTTCAATAGCATCAGTCATGTTCTATTAAGTTGTCTGGGAGATTCATTTAATTATTAATTTTTAATTCATTCACCACCACCCCCACCCCCACTGTTTGCACTTGTTGTGTCTGTTCCTTGTGTGCTCATCTTCTTTTAGGAGACACCAGAACCGAACCCGGGACCTCCCATGTGGGAGGGAGGTGCCTAATCACTTGAGCCATCTCTGCTCGCTGCTTTGTTGTCTCTCTCATTGTGTTTTCCTCCTTGTGTCTTTTTGTTGCATCATCTTGCTGTGTCAGCTCACCGCGCCAGCCCAAACGTCAGCTCACTGTCTTGCTGCTCTTTAGCAGGCACCAGGAACCGAACCTGGGACCTCCTGTGTGGTAGGCAGGAGCTCAATCACTTGAGCCACATCTGCTTCCCTAATTATTATTCTTTATACTTTATGTACATGCACTACACATTCTTTGGTAGTTTTCATCTGTTATCTATTTTTAAGTGGAACAAAAGGGCTTCTAAAAAGAATTTTAAAAATAAAGACAAACAACTAAAAAAAAAATGGCAAAAGTTAGTGAACGGACAATTCATAAAAGAGCAAATCAAAATGCAATAAACATGAAAAGATGTTCAACCACACTAGTATTTAGGGAAATGCCAATGAAAGGAACAAAGATATGGCAATAGTAAGTCCTGGGTACAGTATGATAATATTTAGGTAAAATTTTTAAACTTTTAAAACATTTAAAACAATACTATAAATTGTTTATGCATCATATGAAGTTAAGGAATGGAACCAGGCTTGGGAATGGTGCACATCAAACGCAGGGTGGTGGCTCTCTCTAAGGAAGGAGGGAGAAGCTTGGGATTAGGGAGAGATGCGAAGAGGAGGCTTCAGCTGAATCTGTAATGTTTATTTCCTAAAGAAAAAAGATCTGAAATAAACATAAAAAAAGGAAGATTTGCTATAACTGAGGTGTTTATTTGTTTTTCTCTACACTATTCTAGATGTTAGAAAAATTTTATGATTTTTTAAAAGAACCACTTATTGGTGAAGAGGGTCAAGATGGTGGCTAAGGAGCTCGAAGAGTCAGCTCGTCCTACAGGGCAGTTAGTAATCACCCAGAACTATCTAAAGCACCTGTTTGGGGAGCCCAGGAGACCAGAAGAGCAACCTGCAACATCTTTGAAAGAACGGAAGGAGGAGGCTGCCCATCTGCAGTGATGATTGGTGAGCAAAGCCCTCCACGCCATGGAGACCGGTGCGCATCCTCCACTGGTGGCACAAGCCACCTGGGGAGCTATTCCGTGGCTGGAGTTGGAAGCTCCATTTCCCAAAAACAGGGGTCCATGGTTGCGTGCTTGTATATTCTGTCACCTCTCTGCATAGCTTCCCAGTCATTGACTCTGTATCAAAAGCTACATGAAGGTCAAGGGAAAACTCGGCTGCCGGTGGTGCTAGCAGGAAACAAGACATCTCTCTCCAGCCAGGGAGGTCCAGGCAGTTGAATGGAAGAAGCTGGCAGAGTCCTGGGGAGCAACATTTATGGAGTCATCTGCTCGAGAAAATCAGCTGACTCCAGGCATCGTCACCAAAGTCACCCAGGAGATTGCCCGTATAGAGATTCCTATGCGCAAGCGCGTCGCTGCCGTCTCATGTGAGCCCTCAGATATGGGGCAACTGCCTTGTTCTTGCCCCTGGCAACATCCTATTGCCCTCAGATATGGGGCAGGTCCTCAGGATTTCACAGATATGGTTGCCAGCTGTGACCCTGGCCCTCCGGGCACACAGTGTGGCACCCTCCTGTTTGCACACTTTTCCCAGGCTCCTGTGGTCTGGGTGTCAATGTTTACAAAGGGGCAAGGATGTCTAATGCGCCCTGGCCTCTAGACCCCCATTTTTGCTAACCGAGTTCTGTCATAGCCTGCAAAGTTGAGATACGGGTCCTGATCATTGCTTATCCAGGACCCCCCTCTTGTGTAGGGTTTGGGTGTTGGCTGAGTTAGGGAAGTGAGAGACTCATGAACTGGAGCTCCCTAGGATGACCATGTATAGATGCAAATAAACTGAGAAACCTTAAAAAAAATTTGGGAGGCCACAGTCACTCTGCAGCCTGGCACCAGCTTTCTTCCACGCTCATGCCCCACGACTTCCTGCAGGGACCCTCCCATCTGGCAATCTGGTATACTCACTCTCCCTGGAACCAGTTATTTCTTTCCTGCCTCTAACCTTGTGGCTCCCAATGCTCTAGCCCCTCGTCCCCACCCTCACCCAGCACAAAGTGCTTTCTCCTTCTGTTTTGAATATTCAGTCAACAAAATGTTCATTGAATACTTGTTGTCTGCTGAGCTTTTTTAACACAACTTGAACAGTTCGTTTGGAAAGGAGGCAGGTTCCAGTTACTATGGCTGAGTAACAAGCATCCCAAACTTAGTTGTATAAAAAACTTTATTATGCTCATAGATTCTGTGGGTTAGGAATTTGGACAGGGCACAGCAAGGAAGGTCTCCTTCTCTACCATGACTGAGGTCTCACCTGGGAAGACACACACGCCTAGGGCCTGGACTGGGCTGATTCAAAGCTGGGATCAACTGGGCCTGTCGAGTGGAGCACACAAACGTGCCCTCTCCATGTGTCTTGGACATCCCACAACATGATAGCTGTGACCCGAGAGTCCATGTCCCAAGAGAGGTCATTCCAAGAGAGCCAGGTGGAAGCTGCATGGCTTTTTCTAATCTGGCCTCGGATGGCACCTAGTGTCACTTCAGCTGTATTTTATTGGATGAAGCCCTCACAAGCTCACCCAGATTTAAAGGGAGGGGACATAGACCCCTACCTCTCAACGGGAAAAATGTCAAAGAATTTGAGATTGTGTTTTAAGCCGCCAAGAGGCAACATCCTATTGCGGTATATGCTATTATTTACAGCTCTTCTTGTTATTTTCCTTTTTCTCCTCTATAGGGGAAGCCCAGTGAAGGCATCAATTGGGTCTTAGGCTCCTTGGCATTCCCAGAGTGCTTGGCATTCCCAGAGTGCTTGTTCAGTCCCTTTCTAGCATTAAAAAAAAAAAAAAACTTTAAGTGGCTGCTTCGAGGCAACTTACTGCTATTTAAAATCCCCAAAATACAGGCTCCGGGTCTTCAGCTAGGATTTTCTTACATGCATTTCTCCTGCACATAGACTGTTCTATTTAAAACTCTAATATCCAAACATCTTGTATGAGCAGGCCCTGTCATCAAGTGGGTAGGAGACCCCATGGACGCTGAGTTTCCCAGGGGCCCCAATGAAACTTGCTTGTGAGGCCCTGGAGTCCTTCGGAAAAACATGGCTCAGGAACCCCAACTTGAAACTCTGTCACTACCACAAGAGCCCCTTTAGAAGTGGTAAGCTAGTGGAGGCCCAGTGTGAAAACAAACTCCAAACAATACAGAGTTAAAGTCATTTTTGTCCTCTAGCAAGACAAAAGCCTTCATGGGAGTTTTGCAAGCAGCTGAAAGCACATTTGTTGAGTGCCTCATCCCCAGCCAGCCCCAGCCCCTCACTGCCAGCCTCGCCTGAACATTGCAGGGAACGCCACCTGCAGAGGGAGAACGAGAGGAGGAGGGAGTTGTTCTCAGAAGGAAACCCTGGCTTAGAATCCTTTTCAACTGGGATCCTTTTTTACATAGAATTACCTTGAATTTCACATTTTATCGAAAGTGTGGGCCACTTGGATTTGCCCAACATGTCTTAGCAGCCGTTGCTGCTCTTTTTTGCAATGTGCCCTCTGAGAGAACTGTTTGGATCTTATTTTGGCTAAACCACATTATTTCAGAACTCTAACGAGAACAACAAATGGGAACAAAAAAAAGAAAGCAAAGATCCCCAGTGTGGCTCAAGTTAGGAAGCTTCCTGAAACAAATGCCTCCTTCTTAGGAACTCATGGGAACCATATTTTATAGTGAACAAAGGACAAAGTAAATCTTTCTTTTCTTTTTAAACAAAACTGATGTATCCTGACATGAGGTAGGATTACATAAGATTCTTCTGGATTATTTAAGATTTTTCTTAACTGTTTATCTGGTAACTCCTTAGGTTTAGAGAAAAAAGAGCTAAAGATATGCTGTTATACATGATTTTTAGTTTTGGACTTCTGATGGCCCTCTAAATGCAGGAAAAGCTCTACTTTTCTTAGCGCCAAGTTCATGCACTGTATTCTTGCTTTACATCATGTGCATAATACCCATTTCTTGATATACCGTTTCTTCACCTCCAGGCACAATATACGTTTAATTTGCAAAAGAAAGTTTTTTCTAAGCCTCATAAAGTAGTGGAAAGACAATGATGAATCAAACGTAGCCAAAACTGAAAATCTTTGTACTCTTCCTTAAGCTCTTGCCTTTCTCGGGCAATTAATTTTATCTTTGAGGACTGAAATTTGAAGAAAAATTATGACTTATAGAGTTAAAATAATAACAACTCGATCCACTCAGGCTCTTCAAATGACTCCTAGAGCTCCTAAAGTCCCTACAACAAAGGAGCTTTACAGGAGCTGGGAGCTGTGGTGTGGACCCCTGCTCAGCACAGTGTGGCTCAAATCAAAGTCAAATTGGGAGCAGCTATTGGTCTTCCCTACGTAATGGGTGATCTTTAGTGTCAGCTGAAAACAAGTTCAAAACCCAGTTGTGAGTCCTGTTCCCCTGAAAAAGATGGAGTCGATATTCAAAGAAACCCCTCTCAATACAACACAATTAAAAATACTGAATAAAATGCAAAAAAACCTTTTTAATGCATCACTGAGCTGGCAGGCAACTAATGGAATTCTTTCAGGACCTAGCTAAGAAAACACAAATCCACAGAACAGGACAACAGGAGAAAGCAAGAATTTTCCCTGGGGGTACAAGTGGCCTAGAGCTTGGGTTTAAAGGCCTGCTCTTTTGGGTAATAATGGAGGCCAGTCAGGGTGGGAGGTCATATGGGAAACATTCCTCCACACACATATACCCTCCTGCATAAAGCCAGTATCCTTGAATAATATTCTCAGTGGCTATGGTAGAATGAATCATAATCCGTATTCCTGTGAGTATGAGCCCATTTGTAAATCAGACATTTTGAAAATGTTATTTTTAGTTAAACTGTGACCAACTGAATCAGGATGGGTCTTAATCCATATCACTGGAGGCTTTATAGAGAGGAACCAGAACTGAAAGTCGGAAGATGAGATACAAGGAGGCAGAGATGGCCCTGTCACGCTGGGCAGAGATACAAGCCAAAGAACCCCAAGGATTGTTTCAAGCCAGTGCCAGAATGCTACAGAATTTGGAGGAAAAGGATGGTATGGTTGATGTCTTGATTTTGGACTTCTAGCCACCAAAACCATGAGATAACAAATGCTTGGTGGACTTCCGGGAAGATGGCTGACTAGTAAGACACAGAAATCTCTTCTCCAGAAAAATAGCTAGAGAACAGGCTGAAACAGCCCCAAAATAGATCTTCTAGGGTTTAGGACAGCAGGGGAAGGCTGCACACCACCCAGAGGATAGAGAGACAAAAGAGAGAAATCGTGACCACAGAACCGTGAGTTGCAATCAGCAGTGGCTGCTGCTGCTGGCACCCTCCCCCACACTCCTTAGAATTCTCAGGCCTCTGGGCCTGTGACTACAGACAAAGGGGGCTCCAGGGACCTACCACTCCCAGAAAGGGGAGAGAAAGGGACACAGCCTTAGGCTGACTCAGGTTCTGGCCCACAAATTTGGGCTGCGGAGCCCCACGGACCCTTCCACACGGCAGTTTGCCCTGGGAGCCTAGGGAGGACTGGAGAAATCTGACCCTTGCAATCTCCCTCTCTTCTAGCCTGGACTAATTGTTGAGGACTCCACAGGAGAGGGGAGAGAGACCCTGGGGCTGACCCTGCTTTTGACTCCCAGGTTTGGTCGGCCCTGTCCCGAAAGCCAGTCCAGGCTGGGTGGGGCTGCGCCATTGTTTGCCTTGGAGTCTGCAAAGGGCTAAAGATATACAAACCTCCCAATCTCCTCCGCTACTAAGAGGGACTGATTGTCCAGGATTCAGAGGGGAGAGGAAATATTTCCTAGCTGGGAAAGGGAGGGGGCTGCAAGAGAAGACTGGAGAACTCTCTCCGAAAGTTTAAATTACAAGGCTCTTAGCCCAAAGACAGGAAGCTCTATCACATTAATCTGGTCTGTGTCACAACAAATACAGTCCCACCAGGCATTGAACTGAGAGATGCCAACGAGCGCCATCTCCTGGCAGACCAAGGAAGTGTGCATAAGAAAATTAAATAGGAGAGGCTTTCCTGGCCTCTGGAGCCTCCCTGCCCAAAGCCCTAGGAAACGACTCTACAACCAATTCCTGGATCCAGTGCCCAGTTTTGAGCAACCAGCAGGACAATCCTAAAATTCAAGGGTGAGCCACAAATCAAAGAGCTGTGATAATTCACAGCCTCCTGAGACTAGAACCCTATAAAAGAGAAAGAGATAGAGCATCTAAGTAAAATAAAACCTAACCAGATGCCTAAACACCAACAAAAAATTATGAGCCATACTAAGAAAATAGAAGACATGGCTCAAGAAAAGGAATATATCAAAGTCCCAGAAGAGATGCAGAATTTAAGAGAACTAATCAGTGAGATGAGGACAAATTTCCAAAATCAAATTAATGAGATGAAACACAATACAGTTAAAGAGATAAATGACATCAAGAAGACATTGAGCGAACACAAAGAAGAATTTGAAATCCTGAACAGAAAAGTAATGGAGTTCATGGGAATGAAAGACACAATAGGTGAAGTCAAAAACACATTTGAGGCATACAACAGCAGACTCGAAATGATAGAAAAAAGAATAAGTGATACCGAAGACAGAGCAGCTAAAATTGAAGACAGAAAAGAACTGAGAGAGAAAAGAATGGAACAAATTGAGCAGGGGCTCAGAGAGTTGAATGACAACACAAAACACAACAACATACGTGTCATGGGAGTTCCAGAAGGGGAAGAGAAAAGAAAAGGAGCAGAAAGAGTATTTGAGGAAATCATAGCTGAAAATTTCCCAACTCTCACAAAAGAAATGAACTTACATGTCCAAGAAGCACACCGTACCCCAATGAGAAGAAATCCAAATAGACCTACGCCAAGACACATACTATTCAGAATCACAAATGTAAAAGATAAAGAGAAAATTCTCAGAGCAGCAAGAGAGAAGCAAACGATCACGTACAAGGGATGTCCAGTAAGACTTAGTGCAGATTTCTCTTCAGAAACCATGGAGGCAAGAAGACAGTGGTATGATACAATTAGGAAACTGAAAGAGAAAAACTGCCAGCCGAGAATTCTTTATCCGGCAAAACTGTCCTTCAAATATGAAGGTGAGTATAAAGTATTCACAAACAAACAGAAACTAAGA
>JAQZBX010026826.1:0-28722 GCA_029593785.1 Cabassous unicinctus
GAAACGAGGGATTAATACCAAGTGCCCACTGGCAATACAACTGGAAAAAGACCTTCTATAAAAGGGGGAAAAGGTAAAGACAAATGAGCTCATGTGGCTAAGAGTCTTCAAAGAGAGTAAGGTGGTCATCTCAGAGGTAACGTTTATGCACACCTCAGTAGGATCTCATTAATCACCAAAGTGGATATCATCCCACACAAAGGGGCTCATGAGGGCTCTGGAGACACCCAGGTCCTATATAAGGGGGGATAGCTCCAGAGATTGATGCCTAATCAGTGGGCTCTACTTTGGATTCTATGCTCCTGAGAATGACAGAGTTGGACTCAAATAAGCCCGGCCTGCACATGGTCCATCAGTCCCTTCTAGTCAAACCTATATGTGATGCTGGAGTTTGTAGGTGTACTTCCAGAGACTGGAGCCTCTGGCCTTCCCATGTGCCTGCTGTGCCTGGAATCTTGGTGGAGCTGCAACTCCTACTCTACAGCTCAATGGACTCACCAAAGTCTCCTGCTGAGGAGACGATGATGAACAACAGTCATCCCAGGGAATGGAGAGAGTCTGCAGCTGCAGGCAGGATAATCCCATCCACCATATCCATGGGATATAAGCTCACTCTCACTTGGAGGTGGAGTGGACATCACCATCCCAGACTCCTCAGGACTGGGGGAAGAGCTATGGACTAGAGTGGACTTAATGGTATTCTGTTGTAGACATATTGTGATTCAAGCAATGGAAGAAATTATAACAGTGAGGTGGAGCCAGTCACCATTAGACACTTTTGGGGCAGGGAAGGGAAAAGCAGTTGTAATACAGGGGCTTTTTCAGGACTTGGGGATTATCCTGAGTGACATTTCAATGACAGATATAGGTCATTTTACATTTGCATATACCATGCAGAACTGTGTGGGAGATAGTGTGGTCTACAATGTGAACTATGGTCCATGCTTAGTGGCAAAGTCCCAGGATGTGTATATACATTGCAGGTGATGTGCTACACAAATGAAAGATGTTTATGTGGGATGTTATTGGAAGTGTGAGAGGAGGAGAACATGGAAATCCCTGTAATTTTTGTGTAACATTTATGTAATCTAAGTATCTTTTAAAATATATATATATATATATAATAAAATAGAATAAAATAAAATGAAAAGCAGAAGAGAGAATTTTATACCCTTAGCATTCCTATGATCTTTTTTATCTTAATTGATGGCACATGAGGTTTCTTATTTTCCACAGTGGTTTGGATGTTGGTTGCTATTCACACCTTTCATAGGCACAACTGAGTTTAAACTAATGGAAGTTTGAAGTGTATTTCTTCATTTATTTAAGGAGATATGACATTAGATTTCTGGCCCTCAGATATGTTTGTCCTCTTTTACACTGGTTTAACTAGAATTCAGGTTTCCATACAAAGGCTCTTCTCATCTATACTGTGGCCATGTGTACTAGTAGTAGGCAAATTTTCTGATTCTTGAGAACACAATCCTCTGGGGAGTCTACTGATGGGCTGGAGACCATGCCCATTATACTAGGAAGAATGAAGTAGCACTTTTTAGGTGACTGACTTGGTGTTCCAGAGTCCAAGTCTGAGTAAAACATTTACCACTCCAAATAACTTGGAGCTGATGCTCTGGTCTCAGTGTCCTGAGAATTTAATCCTGAGCCATCCTGACAGGCATCCCTGTGTCCAAAATAGGTCTTTGGAGATGCCTGAAAATCCCAAAGCTCAGGCCAAAGCACCGAAGATGGAATTTGGGAGACATTGGGGGCAGTTATGGCAAATCAAAGTGCCTGAGCAGGATCTCAGGGGTTGATTGGCTGCCCTCTAAACAGAATGGCTCAAAGCATCGGGGCCATTCAGAGTTTACTGCTCTGGTTCTTAGCACCCCTACATTCCAGGGTCTGAAGCTGACTGCACTGTTACCAAAACTAAACTCCTGATCTCAATCCCAGGGGAAGTTTTGTTGCTCTCTGAATAGAAGTGCCCAAGGCTTCAAGTATTGGGAAACATTCAGAGTTACTTCTCTGATTTCTGCCACCCTGGGAATCACAGAGAACTTGAATCTGGGTGTTTCCAGGGCTGTTCTGAACTTGGAAGACAGACTGAATAGATCAGATGCCTTCCAAGCTGAATATTGCTCCTTCCTGGATAAGGGGCAGAAAAAAATTCTTCTTATTCTTACAAAAGTCCTAGTTTTATGACTTTACTGTCTAGGACTTTCCCAGTTAGATCAGCCATCAAAAAGCCATCAAGTGATTAAAGATCAATTATTCTAGCTAACAGGTCTTGGGGTCCTGAGGCAATAACTTACTCGCCATCAAATGCTTTTTCAGTTTTACAGTTTTTAAGACATTTCAAAACATTTTAATACAAACTCATAATGTCATAATGAGAAATCCAGTAGTAGGAAGTGGGAGGATTAAATGTGGGTAAAAGTTAATTATGCAAGGGTATCCTGGCCTGTGATACCCCTGGGAAAGAGAACTCACATGGCATCCATCTTTGGCTGAGGCCACCACCTTCCCATCTCATCCCAGACCAGGTAGCTTGGTGTGGTCAATAGGAAGGCAAGCCTGCAAAGGCATGGGCCCATGGGTCAGTGTAAGCCCCAGCTCAGAGTCATTGCTACTGCTGCTGAAGAGAGATGGTGGGATAAGGCAATGGCAGCCAGCCTGAGGGCAAAGCTAGTGGCTGCTCAAAGGGCTTGAAAAAGCAGCTTTTCAGTGTCCAGAGCTCAGCCAGGGAACCTCTGTCTTGGCAGGGCCCTGCTTTGGGCCCCTGCCTTGAGCCCCTTCCCTCCCAGCTAGGGTCAGGTCTCACAAGTCTGGTCATGCAGTGTGAATGCAGATAGTTCCCACACCCCAGCCTCCTCTCTTCCAGGATTACATCCTGTGGGGGCTCATAGGTGAACCCATTTAAAATGTTAAATTAAATAGGCATTAAATAGGTTGTAGGCCATAGTTTCACTCACCAATAACATCCTGGGTGGCAGCACCAAAATATGTTGCTGGATTTTGTCTAGGTTCTTGACTAAGCTACAATAAATGAATTTCAAGAGCAAGCCACATTGATTAGGCCAGTAATTTATTAAGGTAAAGAGGGAAGAGAAATGGGAGAAAATAACAGATCATAAGTTTCAGTAGAAATGAAGGGACTGAAGAATGATAAAGAGGGCTGTTTTATAGACTACAATTGCCCATTATACATGATAAATGTCCAGGTTATACTTGCATGGTCATCATGGCAGGAAAAATGGCAAAAGCTGGACACAGAAAGCAGGAACTGGAGCAAAGGCAAGAAGATGTATTTAGCTTCTTACTTGCTTTTTAAACCCTTAATTATTCTGCACCTTTATTAATGGCATGGGAGGAGTTCCAGCTCTTTGCTCTTCTGATTGATTACCCCTCCCATAAATCCCTCAGGAGGACCCAATGATAAGGCCCCTGGAGCATATCCAGGGCCTCTCCTGGATTCTGGAGGAAATCTCATTCTGAATGGGATTTCTCATGAGGGTCTTCTAGCAGCCATCTTGGAGGTATTAATGTCCACGTGGACATCTTGCCAGGTTCCACATCCATCTACTGATTCCT
This sequence comes from Cabassous unicinctus, assembly GCA_029593785.1. NCBI lineage: Eukaryota > Metazoa > Chordata > Mammalia > Cingulata > Chlamyphoridae > Cabassous > Cabassous unicinctus. The sequence continues at coordinate 3,592 of JAQZBX010026826.1, forward strand.
TATCTAGCTTTCTTCAGTAGCAGCATGAATTTTATTTTTAAGTAGTTTATTTTGTAATATCAAATGTATAAAAATTGCAAAGTAGTGCAATCCCTTAGCTAAGATTTCCCAGTTGTTATAATTTTACCTATCTGACCACTAAACAAACAATTCCCAAAAATCTCTTCAGTGTATTTATCTCTAAAACAATGGCATTTTCCTAGAAAATCCTAAATCAGGAATTCAACTTTGCTTCAATGCTGTAATACTGTCAAGAGACCCCTTCAAGTTTTTAAAAAAATTAATTGCCATTTATGAAGTTGCCATTTTTTATTTTGGCACTCTCCCTGTAAATGCAAATCTTTAGCTGCTTTCTGGAGCTTGTATAAAGAAGGCTGTGTCAGTTTTTGCTTGTTGTTCAAAACCCCTGTCAGGATACAGAACACAGGAATATCTTGTATGCCATTTGGTGACATCATGCTACTGTTCTTATTATACAGTATGATTTATATGCATAAAATTCAACCTTTGGTGTGCTGTTAACATTTGTTTGACAAAGTGTACAGTCATATAACCACCACGACATTTAAGGTATAGCACACCCAAATAGTTCTCTCGTACTCTATCACAGTCAATACTTCCTACCTTCCCAACCACTAGCAAGTACTTAGAAGTTTTATCTCCCTGTTGTTTTTCCTTTGCCAGAATTTTTTTTTTTAAAGGAATCATATAGTAAATCATGTTTGGAATCTGGCTTTTTCACTTACTATAATTCATTTAAGATTCATATGTGTTGTGTATATATCCAATTCCTTCCTTTATGTTGCCTAGTGGAATTCTTTGATCATGATATATCACAGTTTCTTTATCCATTTACTATTTGAGGGATGTTTGGGTTCTTTGGAGGTTTTGTTGATTATGATTAAAGATGCTAAAAACATTTGTAAGAAGCTTTTTCCTTGAAGAAAGGTTTTAATATCACTAAAGTGAATTCATAGTACTTGAATCACTGGGTTATATGGTAAGCATTATTTTTATTTTTTAAGAAAATAGTATTTTTGAAATGTATCTGTAATAACTTGAAGTATATTGCCATTGATGTGTATGATATTATCATTTGTTCTGTATCTTCTCCATTAATTAATATTGTTCATTTGTTTTTTAAAATTTCACAATTTTAACAGGTTTTTAGTGTTGTCTCATTGTACTTTTAGTTTGCATTAACTGAAGACTGATGACATTGAGCAGCCTTTCATATCCTTATTTTCTCTAACCTTATGTGTGTATGCAAACATCTTGCCTTTTCAAAAATGAGGTTCTTGTTTTCTTATTTGTGAATTTTTTAATGATTTATTTTATGTAAATAAATTTTATTGGATTTTTAATTTACTAATATTTATATCAATCTGGGACTTGTCTTTTTATTGTTTTATCATTGTCTTTCTAAGAGTGGAAAGTATATTTTGATCTATACAAAATTTTGAGATTTTTCTATTATGGTCATGGTTTTGATGTTTTATCTAAGAAATAATCACCAAACATATATACTCATAAATGCTTTGTATGTGTGTGTGTTTGTGTGTGTGTGTGGGTACTGGGGCCAGGGATTGAACCCAGGACCTCATATGTGGGAAGGCAGTGTTCAACCACTGAGCAACATTAGCTCCCCTCAGTTGTTTATTCCATTTGTTTGCATGTTGATTATTTGTTTTTAGGAGGTACTGGGAACCAAACCCAGGTCCTCCCATGTGGGAGGCAGGTGCTCAAACACTTGAGCAACATCTGATCCCATGACATATGTTTTTAAACAGATTTAATAAGATATAATTTTAATACCATGCAGTTCATCCTTTTAAAATGTAGAATTTTTCTTTATAATACTCAGACCTATATGCAGCAATCACTATGGTCTATTTTAGAACATTTTTACCATCTTGAGAAAGAAACACTATACCCTTTACCTAGCCCCTGCTGCCCATTTTCCCACAGTCCTAAGGAACCACTAATCTACTTTCTATCTCTAAAGTTTTCTGTTCTGCACTATCATATTAATTGAATCATAAAATTCATCCTCTTTTCTGTTCACTCATAAAGTTTTTTTTCTTTTTTCTTTTCAGCTACATGGTTGGGGATTGAACCTGGGTCCTCATATGTGGGAAGCTGGAACTCAACTACTAAGCTACATTGGCTCCCCTTTGTTGGTTTTTTCATCTGTTTGTTTGTTGCTTGTTTTTTTACTTTTTAGGAGGCACTGGGAGCCAAAACCAGAACCTCACATGTGGGAAGAAGGCACCCAACCATTTAAACCACATCTACTCCCCCACACTTAAAGGTTTGATGGTTTACCCAAGTTGAAGTATATGTCAGTACTTCATTCATTCTTATGGGATGAATAATATTCCATTGTGTCATTGTGTAGCTATACTATAGGTTTTTAATAAAAACTTTTTTCTTAGGGAAATTGTAGGTATACAGAAATATCAAGCATAAAATACATAAAACACAGAAATCTCACAAACCAGCCTATTATTAACATCTAATGTTAGTGAGGTACATTTATTATAATTCATGAAATAACATTTTAATAATTGTACTATTAACTATAATTGACCATTTAAAATTGGGTACATTGTGTTATACAATCTTATGTTTTTTCTTTTAATTTAGTCTCAACATATATATGACCTAAAATGTCATATTTTAACCAAATTCACATATATCATTCACTGCTGTTAATTATACTCACAATGTGTTTCATTCATCACCATTCATTACCAAAACTTTACAATCAAATTCAATAGAAATTCTTTATAATTTAAGCATTAACTCTCCATTCCTCAACCTCACCCCAGCCCATGGTAACCTATATTCAAGAGTCTGACTTTATGAGTTTACTTATTCTAATTATTTCATATCAGACATATGATATTTGTCATTTTGTGTCTGGATTATTTCATCCATGTTGCATGAATCAGAACTTCATTCTTTTTTAATGCTAAATAATATTCCATTATACATATATATTACATTTTGTTTATCCATTCATTGGGTGATGGACATTTGAGTTGCTTTCATCTTTTGCTAATTGTGAATAATAACACTACTGCTGGGAATATTGGTGTGAATGTACTTTTCAACACCATGCTTTGAATTCTTTTTATACCACAGTTTTCAATACATTCATCTGTTCATGGACATTTGGTTTACTTCCAACTTTTGGTTATTATCAGCAATGCTGCTATAACTACTTGTAACTGGGTATTTTTTGGGGGGGCTTATATTTTCATTTCTCTTTTGTATATACCTAGGACTGGAATTTCTGGATCCTATGTTTATTCTATACTTAATCATTAGAGGAATGGCGAGACTGATTTTCCTCATGCCCATGTCATTTACATTCTCAGCAGTAGTGAATAAGTGTTCTCATTTCTTCCACATCCTGATCAAACAACTTTTGAATATTATCTGTTTTATATTAGGCATCCTAGTGTGTGTAGAGGAGTACTGCATTATGTTTTAAAAACTTTTGATGGAAAATGTGTAGGTTCACCAAAATCACAAAAAAAATAGAGTTCCCAAATATCCCCTATCATTAACACTTCTCATTACTATGATATCTTTGTTGGAACTGATGAAAGAATATTTAAATCGTGCTATTAACATAGTCTACAGTTTACATTAGAAAGTATTATTCCCTATGTAGCACCCTATTATTAAAACCTTGAATTAATGTGGTACCTTTGTCATTTTCATGACAGAATATTTTTAAAATTGTACTATTAACTATGTACCACCATGTTGCTGATTTCACTTATTAGCTCAAGTAGCTTTGTTATAGATTTTTCATGACTGTCTATTTAAAGGATCATATCAATGGGAAATAGTGAAAATTTCACTTTTTCCTTTCCAATTCTGATGCCTGTTATTACTTTTCCTTATCAAATTGCTCTGCTTAAAACTTTTCCAATACAGAGTTGATCAACAGTGGTGAAAACTAACATCTTAATCTTGTTCCACATCTTAGAGGGGGGAATTTTATGACTTTTACCCTTGACCATGATGTATGCTGTAGGTTTTCTTATATTCTATTTACCATGTTGAGTAAATTTCCTTGTATTCCTACTTTCCTAAGTTTTTTTTTTTAATCAAGAAAGGATGCTGGATTTTTTCAAATGCCTTTTCTGCACTAATTGAGATTATCACTTGGTTTTTTCCCTTCATTTTGTTAACGTGGTGTATCACATTAATTTGCTTTTGGTTATTTTTCTTTTTTTCTTTTTTTCTTTTTAAAGAAGATTTATGTTACATAAATGTTAAATAAAAAAGATAAGGGGTTCCTATATTTCCCATTCCCTCCTCCTCCCACACTTTCCCACATCCTTCATTAGTTTGGTACATTTGTTACAATTGATGAACCCATATTGAAGCACTGGAATTAACCATGGATTGCAGTTTACATTATAGTTTACACTTTGTCCTGAACAATTTTGTAAGTTATGGCAAATTGTACAGTGACCTGTGTCTGTCACTGCAATGTTATGCTTGACAAATCCAATGTCTCCGAAATGCCCCCAAATTACACCTATTCTTCCCTCTTCCATGCCACAGAATCTCTGTGGCCACTATCTTTACATTAATGATATGAGTTCTTCCATTGCTAGAATAATAATGTCTAAAGTAGAATAATAATATGTCTACATTGGTTCATTGTTCATTCCCTAATCTTGAAGATTTTGGGATGATGATGCCCACTCTGCTTCTAATTGAGAGGAAACTTAGATCCCATTACACAGATAGATTGAGTTATCTTCCTTGCAGTTGCTGGTACTCTCTGTTCCTTGGGATGGGCATTGTTCATCATCATCACCTTGTTAGATATCCTGGGTGAGTTCACTGAACTGCAGAGTAGGTGTTGCAACTTTGCTGAAATTCAGTGCTCAACAGGCACAAGGATTGACCAAAGATTCAAGTATCTGGGAAATATATTTATCAAATATTGTGCTAATTATGGGTTCAAATTAAAGGAGCAGAAGATGTATTTGTAGAGAACCTGTAAATGAGTCTAACTCTGTAACACTGGGGAGCATAAATTTCAAAGTAAAGCCCATTGATGGTGCTGAATTCCTGAGTTGTCTTCCCTGCTTATAGTTTCTGGATATCTCCAGAGCTCTCTGGAGCACCACTATTTGAGGCACTGTTTACTGTGGCAATCAGTGACATGCTGCTGAGACTTGCATAAGTGTAACTTCTGGATAGACCTTTTGATTCACTTTGAAATCTCTTAGCTTATGGCTAATCTCACTTGTTTTTACCCTTTCTCAATTTTGGTCAAGATCTTTTTCAAGATGCATGTCTAGGTGGTGCTTGGTAATAATCCCTCAGTCACAGGGAGCCACTGATTTTGCTTAGAGAGAGGCCATACATGAACAACAAAGAGGCTTTCAGGAGGTAACTCAGGCAGTATATAATACTAGCTAAGTTTCAATTTCACAAGAAAAGGTTCATATGTATAATCATCAATGACAATGGCCTGGCATAATGGTCTCTCATCCTTCACTAGACATTGCCCTTGCACTTGAGGGATTCTTGATGTCATATTAGGTAATCTAGCAGAACTTCCCAGGATGGAAATACAATATTCTTATGGTTATTGTGCGGAACTCCACCCACCAAGATAATGTCCCATATATACTTGGACATATTCATGTGTCTTAGAGGCATGTCCCTGGTGAACCCCTTCCCATGTGTTCCCACATCACTGACACCCTGCCACAGTGATCCTCCCCAGCCACTGCTATGAGACTTCTATGTTTCAAAATCTCTTCCAAAATGAAGCCAACAAAATAACCAAATAAAATGAATAAGAAAATGAAATAATGTTTTAAAAAATAACCAATAAAATACAAAAAAATTTAAAACAGCATGAAATAATAAAATATTTTTAAAAATTTAGACATTGTTTCTTTCATCACTGTAAGATCTCTTGTCTTGTATGTACAGTGATATTTTCTTCCATATTTTCCCCCAGTGTCTTATTTTTTTTTCACTTTATCTTCACAAGAGATTTAGGATACAGAAAAGTCACATAGAAAATAGATTTGAGTTCCATATACCTAATTCCCCCCCTTCCCCTCTCCCTTTTTAATAGCATTTTATATGTGGATGGTACATTTGTTACAATTGATGTACAAATATTGAAGCATTGCTAATAACCATGGTCAATGGTTTGCACTATGGTTTACATTTTGGATCACACACTTTTATAGGATTTGACAAAATTTGAAGTGGACTATATCTGTTATTGCAAGATCATGCAGAACAACTCAAAACCCAAAAAATGCCCTATATTCTTTCTATTCTATTCTTCCCTCCCCCTCCCCATGGAACTTATGATAATCACTAAGTTTCAATTTGTGAAAAATAAAATTCATAGTTACTTGCAATAAAATTGAGGGATTGACATATTGGTCTTTTTTATTTTTTATTAGGCACTGCCTCTGTTCTCAAGGAATACTTTTCCCTCTAATTGAGAACATAACAGGACTCCCTAGGATGGGAGTTCAATATTTTATTGTTTATTGTGTGGGTCTCCACCTACTGATAAAACATACTATGACAAGATGAACACTTAGATATTCCATAAAATCCTGCCCTGGTGCACACTATCCCATATATCCCCAGCTGACACCCTAAACCAGTAATACTCCTCTGCCATATTTGCCAAAAGATTATTTCCACATTTAACCACAGACATGCATATCCCCAGTGTTCATCTGCTCCTTCCCTCAACCCTCCCCCAGCCCCATAGATTGTCCAACCCAAACCACCACCTTACTTCCCCTCACAGACCAGCACCACTGAACTCAATCATGTTACCACATCATTGTCATGCCCATCCACTGCCCAAACACATGCTTTCACCTTTTCATAGGTTTTGTGCATATGGGCTTTGGCTAACCACCCTCTCTTCCCTTTTTCTCTCCTGTAAACCTACCTTCCTGTCTCTAGCTCTGTGAGTCTGCTCATTTTTTGTAATTCATATCAATGTGGTCATGTAATATTTGTCCTTCAGTTCCTGGATTACTTCATTCAATGTAAGGTCTTCAACATTCATTCATGTTTTCCCATGTCTTAATACTGCTTTCCTTATTACAGCTGAGTAATATTCCATTGTATGAATATACCACAGTTTGTTTATCCATTCATCTGATGATTGACATTTGGGTTGCTTCCAACTTTTAGCAATAGTGGATAATGCTGCTATGAACATTCGTGTGCATATATCTATTTTTGTCCCTTCTTTCAATTCTTCTGGGTATATACCTAAGAGTGGGATTACTGGATCATATGGAAGTTTTACAGTTAGCTTCCTGAAGAATTGTCAAACTGTCCTCTTCAATGGCTGTACCATTCTACATTCCCACCAGCAGTGGATAAGAGTCGCTTTTCCTCCACATCCTAAACAACACTTGTACTCCTCTGTTATTTTAATAGCTGTCAGTCTAATGGTTCTAAGATGATATCTCACTGTAGTTTTGATTTGTATTTCCCTAATAGCTAGTGATGTTCATCTTTTCATGTGCTTTTTAGCCATTAGTGTTTCTTTGGAGAAGTGTCTATTCAAATCTCTTGCTTATTTTTTTAAATGGATTCTTTGTCTTTCTATTTTTAAGGTATAGGTGTTCTTTATTTATGCTGGATATTAGCCCTCTATCAGATAGTTAGTTATCAAATATATTCTCCCATTGAGTATGTTGTCTGTTCACTTTCTTGACAAACTCCTTTGAAGCACAAAAGCTTTTTATTTTGAGAGGATGCCATTTATCTACTTTTTCTTTCATTGCTTTTGTTTTCTATGTAAAGTTTATGAAACCATTTCCTACTACAATATCTCATAGATGCTTCCCTACATTATCTTCTAGGAGCTTTATGGATCTGGCTTTTATATTTAGATCTTTGATCCATCTTGAGTTAATTTTTGTGTAAGGCATTAGATGGGGGGCTTCTCTCATTCTTTTAGATATGGCTATCCAGTTATCTAAGCACCATTTTCTGAAGAGGACATTCTCTCCCAAATGAGTGGGCTTGGTGGCCTTGCTGAATATCTATTGACTGTATCTGCAGGGATCTATATCCAATCTCTCAATTTGGTTCAATTTTTCAGTATGTCTATCCTTGTGTCAATACCATGCAGGTTTGACCACTGTAGCCTTGAAGTATGTTTTAAAATCAGGTAGTGTGATTCCTCCAATTTTGTTTTTCTTTGTCAATATGTCTTAAATTTGATATTTATCTTTTCCAATTTATTAAAAAGCACGCTGTAATTTTTATTGGGATCTCACTCAATCTGCAAATCAGTTTAGGTTGGACAAACATCTTAATTATGTTTAGTTTTCCAATCCATGAACAGGGAATATTTTTCCATTTATTTAGGTCTTCCTTGAATTCCTTTAACAATGTTGTTGTAGCTTTCTGTATACAAGTCCTTTACATCTTTACTTAAGTTTATTCCTAGGTATTTGATTCTTTTCATTGCTACTGTAAATGGAAATATTTTCTTGATTTCCCCCTCAGATTCCTCATTATTGGTGCTAATATTTTGCACATTGCTAATGCTAATATTTTGCATATTGATCTTATATCCTGCCACTTTAATGAACTTATCAGCTGTAGAAGCTTTGTTGTGGATTTCTCAGGGCTTTTTATGTATAGAATCATGTTATCTGAAAGTAATGAAATTTTTGCTCCTTCCTTTCTAATTTGGCTGCCTTTTATACCTTTTTCTTGCCTAAGTCCTTGAGCAAGTACTTCTAACACAATGTTAAATAAGAGCAGTGACAGTGGAGATCCTTGTCATGTTCCAGATCTTAGAGGGAAAGATTTTAGGATTTCACCATTGAATATGATGTTAGCTGTGTTTTTTTTTTTTCCTGCAAGGCAAAATAATGTGCTGAACTTTAATTTAATGTTGGTAAGAGGGACACTTCTTCATTACTCCTGATGGAGTGAACTCACCCAGCATAACACAGGACAACCTTTAAAAAGAATTAAAGAAAATGAAATAAGTAAAACAGTTTTAAATGAGAAGAAAATATAAAAAAGATAGGGAAACTGATCCAAAACAAATAAAAATCAATGCTACTATAAAATAACACTGAATGATATAAAAATATTTTTTATTATTTTATAAAAAATTATAAATAATTTTATATCATTTTTGAGTTTATAATTTAACTCAATTAAAATTTAAATAAGAGAAACTTTGGGGTTTTGTAATGCTCACTCTTTGTATGCATAAAGAAATTTAAAAATAAAACTGCTTTAATAAATTTCCTTTATACTCTCTGTAATTCAAAGATAAATATTTACAATCAGAACCAAAAAGAAAAAAGAAAAAAACACCAGAAGTCAAATTTGGGAACAAGTTTCCCCACCTTGATGAGATACCTAGTGAATGCTTACAAAGACTTTGAGGAATCTAATTATGACCCTTATAATATTATAAACACATGAATTCTTCCTCAATCATGGCAAGAGTTAGATTTAGAAAATTTTTGCATGTAGGTGCTATCCATAGTTAAACAAAAAACAATTTATTTGGTCAAATGCCGACTGTGATAATGACATATATTAATTGAAGGAAGTCAAAGCAAACTCATTTAATAGGGGACTCCAATATAAAGGCAGTACGATTTATGCCATGAAATGTAGATTAAATGTATTACAATGAACATACTGACACAATCTTGAGGAGATGTAACAAAATTTGTAATGAAATCACTCAAGCCTCATTTCATGCAAAAATAGATTGTACAAAAAGTATTGTCAAAATTCTCTGTAAAACCAAAGTAGTGACTTAAGTCCTTGGTGCCTTTAGGATGGGTGAGTACTCTGCTTAGGCTCTCCTTCCTGATTCAAGAGCCACTAGGAAGCAGGTGTTCTGCATCCTGAATGTTGCTGTAATATTTAAAAACAGTCATTGCTGAAGCTCATTGCCCAGCCCTTCCTGGTCTTTGTTGACAGATCTGCTTAGTGCTGTGGTTCTGTGTTAGGCATTTCTTTGTTTCCACACATCAAAACCACATTGCTCAACATCTTTGTCAGAAAAAATCTGGTGGAGTGGGTGCTATTCAGTGTTGAGTGCACATTTCACATATAAGAGGTCCTGCATTCAATCCCCAGTAACTCCTTAAGTAAAAAACCATAATGCAGAGCAGGTATATCTCAGTGGTTGAGCACCTGCTTTGCATGCATGTGGTCCCAGGTTCAATCCCTGGTAACACCAAAAATTAATAAATAAAAAGATAGGTAGATAGATAGATAAATAACTAAATAAATGTACTATATAGGTACATAAAAAAGACAGCCTAAACATTTTTTAAAAAATCTGATATCTGAAATCCATTAATCATTTGCTTGTTTTCTTTTATTCAGCAATGCAGTGGGTTAAAGAGAGGTTATGTATTGGGTCCTCTCAAATTCCAGCACCAGTAATGGATTAGGCATTGGTCTAGGCATTACAGGCATAAATGGAGAGTTGAACAAAAATAAATATTCTTACCTCTTTGCATCTTATATTCTAGCAATACAAAAATAGAAAAGCAAAGAACAATCATGATATAAAAAAAGAGCTTTAATATGAATAAAGTATGAACTCAAAATATAAATCATAAGCTTGCCCTCTCATATTGGATCATATCTAAACACAATCTTTCTTGATATTCAACATCCAATATATCCCAAAAAATTATTAATGTTGAATATAGAGAAGATAGAATGTATTTCACAATTATCCAACAAATTTACATCTCGAAGCACCACATCCTGAAAGAAAAAAAAGGTAAACCAATATTTACAGAATAATTCTTTGCCTTATATTGTGAAGCTACTAATCAAACAATGTAAATACTTTAAGAAATTAAGAGAAATACAATGTAAATATCATTTGAGGCATGGCATTGAAGGCAATTAATACGAGAAGCAGAAAATAAAATCCTGAATTGGGATGGATGAGGATGGGGCAAAAAGAAGTTTAACCCTAACTGTTTAAATTTCTGAAGAGTTAAACTTTTTGTTTTCAAATTAAAAAACCTTTAAAACATAATTTAAGTCATAACAATGAGAGTGAATTTTCATAAGTAGACATGAATACAGAGTATATTTTTTATCTCATGCTCTTTGGGAGTGCATTACATGATTTCAAAGATTTCTGTTTTCCATTTTATTAAAAATTATTTCCATGCTTTGTATCTAAATTAATGTAGAATATTTGTGGGACTACGTAGTGTAAATTAAGACATTATTATTGAGAATATCTTTTATAGCTATTTTAATAGCCAATTCAGATTTTCTGATATCACAGATGGAAATTTATCAATATAAAATTGCCATTTTCTCAATTAATCCTGTGAGATGTTTGATCCTGTTAGAAGTATTCCTTCCAAGAATAAGTCATTGATTTGGGGTAATTTAATTCCATTTAGAAAATTGGAAAAATTGTGAACATTTTCCCCCTCCCTTTTTAAGGATTGGTCTATTGTCTATGATAGGTATATTTTAATCAGCAAATGCACACTTCCACATAATTCTGTTCAACATGAATACAATTTTCTCTAATTTTATATAATATCTTAGACAAAAACTGCATACTTCTCATAGAGAGGTCATGAATTGTCACTCCCTTGGCTCAGAAAGAACTTCTGGGCCTGATAACTAAATAATAATACATTATTATTATCATTATAAATAAACATTAATTAAACATTTTAAGCTTATTTCAAAGCACTCTACATGTATTAATTTATTTTATCATTAAGAGTAAAAAGTTGGCTTAAAATACCACTCACATTCTATGAGTGAAGAAATTAAGTCAGAGAATAAAGGTAATATTCCCTGGGGTAAATAGATCATATTGAATGGAGCTTGAATTGAACTTGAAGCTCCACAAGCATCAGCAGTATTCGACCACAGGGATCATTTATATTCAATCCTGGCCATGAGTCATCCTCAGTTTAAAATCCCTTGGTATATAAAAACATGACTATTTCTTGTCCATCTGAGAGTTAGGTGTCTGCCACTTCCTGCAACAGCTACCTATTGTTGAGGCTTCTTACCTATTGTTGAAGTTTTCCAAGCTGTAGTTGTCCTGTTAAGGCTAAAGATATTATTTTGACTGCAGAGATAGGCCATTCCAGGTTAAAATTCCTCTTTCACAAGAGGAAACACTTTTTACCAAGGTACATAGTAAGTACTCCCCTGAATCTGGGGCTATGAAAATAGTTTTTTGGGGGCATTTCTCAAAAATTCCAGTCAGTCTTATTAGAACTTGGAAGTCATTTCCATTTCCCATGCTTAAGAAATATTATTTTAAACTTTTGCCATGACCTTTGAATCAGTCCTGGCTTTCCATGCACATTCATTAGTTCATTTGAAACCTATTTCAGAAATGAAGTAAGTACTTTTGGATGTAAGTATTTTTGTCCATTAAATTTGAAAGTATTCCTCTCTTGACATCTTTCCCATAACAGAAGAGACATTATCTTTTATCCCAGATGTCTTCTTTTTATCTAACTTTGTGTTTGAATCCCACTCATTCCTGCTGTGCCATTAATTTTGTATCTTTATTTATGTTCTATACTGCATTTTAAACTACTCTCTCTCAATTTGATCTACCTTCTTAATTTCAAAAACATTTTAAAATCTACCATACTGAAATTTGAAAAAAAAAAGAACACTTTTGAAGTTTTATTTCCAGCAGATGGCTTCTCATCTCCTTTCAATGCAAGCTGTAAGCAGAGTCCATTCATCAACATTCCTCTTCATCATACCCCATTCTCATACTTTTCAGTCTGGACATTTCTTCTTATTCATGAACTTCAGTCTTGATGACAATAATTTATCAGTAGAGCAATCTCATAAGATTTTGTCAGCCTTCATCATATTTCATCTTCAGAAGAACTGGATTAATTTCTTAACACTCAAAACCTGCACCTGACCATATTCAGATGAAAAAATATCCACTAATTATAGGGAATTAAAAGTGAAACTGTTAAGTTATACTCAAATGTAACTTTCAGTTCTTACTGAAAGGCAATAAAGTCATATAATACCTTATGGTAGATACTTAGATTTTTAACTCTTTCCCATTTTCTTCTCAATGCACTGTGATATGTTTTAAACTACTTCACCTAAATCCACTAACCTTTAAAGTCTGGTTATCCCCAACTCAGTGAGTCCACTGAATACCTCTTCTTCATACAAGATTCCTCAACAAACTCTTTGGTTCCTTACTTCTAGAATTTATCTCTGTTCTGTCTCCTAGTTCATCATAATCCCTTGGATTTTTCTGGTTCTACTTTCTAGGTATTTTCAAGCTCTTTTTGAAACATTAGTTTTTGGAACTCTGCAGGACAGTCTCAGCCCTTCCTTATCTTCTTCCTCTCTACCAAGGCAGTATCTTCCATTCCTTTGACTTGAAATATCCTTTGTTTATGACACATAAAGTTCCCAGGCTAAAGCTTATGCCAGATCCCAAGGCCTAAACATAAAATTATCCAAGTGACTATTTCAGAGTTTCCTTGTCAGTCATGTAATGGACTTTTGAAAGCTTGCTTGTCTTTAATAATTCAAATCTTAATAATTGACCTTACCTGTCACCCAATGTCTTGAGTAAAACAACCTTAAGCAATTCTTGGTATAAAATATCTGCAATTTTAAAGTTTTCCATCTCAAAAAAGTGAAATAGCGCTACATTATATATTCAAAGCTTCCTTGCATTTTTTTCTTTAAAATGATCTTATAATGTAGTTCTTAAATGCCACAGTTCAAGACTGTTTTATTTGTTAGTACAACTTCAAGCCCTTGGACAGGCTTAGCTCAGTTTCAACCTGCAACAAAACATTTCAGATAAAAAGATATCATCAATCACCTCAAGAATATTGTTGTGTGACTAGGCTGAAATCTTATAAGGCTCTATAAGAAAATCATGAAAATGGAACCATTTATTGCCTAAAATGCATGCTAATAAAATAATCCAGAATACAACTTTTAAAATTTCAGAACAGTGAATTTAAAAAGAAAAAATGAAACTTTGAGATTAAATTCCTGTACCTAAAATTAAAATACATAGCTTGATTTTGTTTTGAAATAATGTTTATTCCATAATTCAAGATTTGTCTGAAGACTTTCATATTTTTAATTTTAAAAAATAGTTAGGAAAGTGGCTGTGGCTCAAGCAATGGAGCTCCCTTTTACCATATGGAGGAACCAGATTTGATCCCTAGGGTCTGGAAAAAAAAAAAAAGATGTCCCAGATCAATGCAGACAGGTACATGACACTGCTTAGCATGAAGTACAGGCCCCCAAGAAGCAAAGAAAAGCACCAAAAAGGTGATGATGCAAACATATCAGAAAAAAATAGTCAATGTTTGTATTAAAATTACTATTTTAGATGATTGGGAAGTTAGGATAATGGATGTTGATTAGTGTAACACAATATTTTGCATATTATTACTCCCACTGAGTTGTATGCTGGGGAGTGATTGAGCTGGGAAATTTTATGTTGTATATTTGTTTCCACAATTAATAAAAAAGAGAAACTAAAGAGATAATGACTATTAAATGCAGTACATGATCCTGGACTAGATCTAACATTTAGGTAATCTAAGCACCTTTAAAATATATATATATATATTAAAAGTTGCATTTATGTAAGCAAATGCACATATATGCATATATATTTATATATCATTTTACAAATATTGGTTTGTATTGTGAAAAATTTGATTTTTACCCACAATAAAAAAAAATATTTCAAAACAAATGAAAAAAAATTAGTGCACATCTTATTTATAAGGAAATCAATAATGAAACTAGATTATTCATTCTAGGAATCCCTAATATTTTGAAGCTTATATGGTTTTACATTTCTTAGAACATAAGCAAAATCTGACATGAAGAGACATGGGATGACCTTTCATTTGCTCAGTAGTAAAATATGCACACTTCAAACAATGAAAATGGTTTCTTTGACTATATATTTTTCAGCAAAAGTAATTCAACTTATATAGACTGCATTGATGCCCAGATCCTGAGAAAAAGTTGGTAGATTATAATTCCTCTTAGAAATTAAGAGAAGCAGACTCCTTCTCCCTATAGATTCTCTGGAATCCTTGTTCAGCACCAAATCCACAAAACAGTGAAACCTCTCAGGAAAGATATGAAGGTTGATATTTAGACTTTTAGAAGGAATTAAAAGACACAATCTGGTTTCCTCAATTGCATCTATATGATTTATCTATTTAAGGGAAAAGATTTTGTTAAAGAAGGCATGCCCTGACTGGTTGTATCTTTTTAATTTTTAACAAATCAATTTTGTTGATACATATTAATAAAGCATACAATACATAAAAAGTGTACAATCAGTGGTATTTGGTATAATCACAGAGTTGTGCATTCATAACTTTAATTACTATTAGAGTATTTTCATTATTTCAATAATAATAAAACAGAAACAAGAAAATTCTTCACCCCTCAATCTCTCTATGTTTCCCCTGATGTATATAGCTGCTCTTTCTAGATATTCTTGCACAATTATTTATTTATTAAGCAGTTTTATTGTGATATATTCACATACCATGTGATCTATCTAAAATGTATAATCAATGGCTTTTGATATAATCACAATGTTTGTGCATTTATCATCACAAAAAATTTTAGAATTATTTCATTTTCCAAAAAGAAAAACTCCACACCCCTTAGCATGCCTTCCCTAGCCCTACATAACCACTAATCAAATTTCATTTTTATAAATTGGTTTATATTTACATTTTACATAAGTGGAGTCATACAATATTGTGTACAATATATTTAGTTCAAAGTAATACAGTCATACATTATTTGTCCTTTTGTGTCTGGCTTGCTTCACTCAACATAATATCCTCCAGGTTAATCCATGTTGTCATATGCTTTATGATTTCTTTTCTTCTTACAGCTACAAAATATTCCATCATGTGAATGTACCACAGTTTATCTGTTCATTGGTTGATGGACATCTGGGTTGTTTCCAACTTTTGGCAGTCATGAATAACATGACAACAGATGTCTATTTGTTTCACTGTTGTCAGTTCTTCTGGCTATATATCCAGTAGTTGTATTGCAGGGTAACATGGAAAATCTATATTCAACTTCTTTAGGAACTTCCAAACTGTCCGCCACAGTAGCTGTACCATTCTGCATTCCCACCAATGTGAAAAATTGTTCCTATCTCTCCATTACTTAGCTCCAGTGGTTAAAATAGCATGGTATCAGCATAAAGATAGACATATTGACCAATGGAATTGAATTGAGAATTCAGAAATACACCTTAACTTCTACAGTCAAGCAATATTAGACAAGGTTGTGAAACCCACCCAGCTGGATCACAACAGTTATTCAACAAATGGTTTTTGGAGAACTGTATATCCATATCTAAAAGAAAGACAGAGGGCCCCTATCTCATACTTATACAAAAATTAATTCAAAATAGATCAAGGACCTATGTATAAAAGGTAGACCAATTAAACTTTTAGAAAAAATGTAGGGAAACATTTTCAAGATATTGTGGAATGTGGTGGTTTCTTAAAACTTACACCCAAATTGGGAGCAATGAATGAAAAATTAGACAAGTTTTTTTCAAAATTAAACATTTTGGGTTTCAAATGACTTTGTCAAGAAGGTGCAAAGGTAGCCTAATCAATGGGACAAAATGTTTGCAAACCATATGTATTAGTCTGCTAAAGGCATGCTGATACAAAGTACCAGAAATCCATTGGATTTTATAAAGGGTATTTATTTGGGATAGAAGCTTACAGTCACAAGGCTATGAAGCATAAGTTACTTTCCTCACCCAAATCTGTTGCCATGTTTTGGAGCAAGATGGCTGCCAACATCTGCAAGGGTTCAGTCTCCCTCTTCTTCTTAAGGCCCCATGGTTCCAGCTTCTTCCAATATAAGCTGTAGGATGGGATAAGTCTCATCTCTCTCCCAGGGCTCATTCATCTCTGGGCTCAGCTGCTCTGTTCTCTCCACAATGTCAGCTGTAGATTATTAGGTGAATGGCTCATCTCTCTTCCCAGGGCCTCTGACATGTCTATTGGCACCTTCTATCTTTCCTCATGTATCTGCTTCTCTGAGTATTTACTTCCTGGGGCTCCAGTAGTAAACTTTATCTTTCTCCTCTGCCATGTCATATTCTCTGTGAGTCCCCACCCACCAGGCACAAAAGGACAAATATTGTATGGTCTCACTTATATGAATTTATATGAGGAATAAACCATGTAGATAAACTATAGATTATAAGGTATTAGGGATAGAATATGGGTTAAGAAGGCAAGCTGATGTTGAATGTATGTAGAATGTTCAATATGGTTGATCATAAATGTGTGGAAATGTATAGAGGTGATTTTAACACATCATAATGAGAATAACTAACAGTGCTGATTATAAATGTGATTATCCTTGAAAGGTGTAGTGTAGGGAGGTTAATGTCTTTTGAAGGAAAGCTAGAGGATAATCTAGGGACTGAATAACATAGTTATTTCAGTATGGTGAGAATTATGGTTAATAGTACAAATACAGGAATGTTCCTCTATTACAAGCTGTTAAGAATCTGGTGATGCATGGGAAAATACAATTAATGTAGCTTTTAGGCTGCAGTTAACAGTAATATCATAATTTTTTGCAGCAATATCAAGGAAGGTACTCTATAAATGTCAAGGGTCAACAATGAGGGTGAATGGATTATGGGATTTTACCTTTGAGCAATGAAAACCTACTAAATTGAAAGGAGACAAATAAAGCACTACTCTGTGATGAAACAGCAATCCATTAAGTGTATATTTTTGATGGATTGTACAAGGCAGGAGACCATATAACACAGTGACCCCCATGTTGGGTGATTGTGTTTAATATACAATGTAAAAAATGGTGTTATTAATAGGATGGTTTGTGGAAAAAATACACCAAATATAAGCTATGGACTATAGATAGCAATAATATTATGATGATGTTCTTTCATCATTTGTAACAAAAATGTCACAACAATGTAAGGTGTTGGTCGTTGGGTGATGTATGGGAATCCTGTATGGTATGCATGATTGTTTTGTAAACTTACAATATATCTAATAAAAATAAAAACCCTGTGATGGTAATCAAATCTGAATTTCAAACACATGGAGTGTGAGAGCCCATGTGACCCACTTTTGGTTTAGTTCATATTTCTCTGCCCAAGGATGTGACAATTGTGATTAAAATGGAAAACTGAGGATCATAATTATGAATTGGCAGCCTCCCTCTGAAGCCAGTACTGAAATTACAGGTTACATCATTTATTACAGAATAGTACAGTAAATGTTGAACTATGTGACTAAGTTATTGAGCCTTTTGTGGATAATAGGCATTTGCCAAAACAAACAAACAAATGAAAAAAACCAACTCTCATTTGGAAACAGATGTAGCTCAGCATTTGTGTGCCTGCTTCTCATGTACAAAGTTCTGGGTTTAATCCCTGGTATTTCCTAAGAAATATTATATGTGTGTGTGTGTGTGTGTGTGTATATATATATATATATATATATATATATATATATATATAACTATTGAGGAAGGCATCCTGGGACAAAGGCTTACCTGCTTTATGTCCTGCAATGGAACACCCTGGAGAGGGAAAATTTCTGTTACTTGAAAAGTTGAGGAGACATTTAAATTCCTTTAAACAGGGAACCACTAAGGCCAGTAGCAAGCACAAGCCCAAGACAAGGCATAGGCCCAGAAAAGACTGGGTTAATCCTTCACTTTGCATTCATCTTGGGCTACCCTGCCATGACAGAGAAGGCTAGCAACACAGTTAATTTTTAAAGATAATCAAAGGTTTTTATTTCCTTAGATATGTTTGATTTTGCTAGTTCCTGACATTCAAGAAAATCTGTCATATCATTATCTGGATTAAAAAAAAACAAGAAACACACATCTCAGGGAATAAACAAAAAAATTAACATATTAAAATATTAAAATGTACAGTGAGCAACAAAGATAAGACAGACAAATGGGAAATGATTGCCCATCCAAAAGAAGAAGATAAAAATCCTAAAACATCAATATAGAAGGCCAGACTAGACAAACTGCACAAAAGCTTTTTTAAAAATTTATCTTCAGCATGCTCAAGGAAATAAAGAAACATACAATGTAAGAATTACAGGATATCAGAAAACAATGTATGCATAATATGAGAATCTCAATAAAAATATAAAAATATTTTAGAAAGAAACAAATAGAGCTATTGGAGTTGAAATCTGCAATAACTGAAATGAAAAATTCCCAAGAGGGTTGCAAAAGCATATTGGAGCTGGTAGAAGAAAGAATCAGTGAACACATAACAAGACATTTTAAATGACTTTAGGCTGAACAGAAGAAAGGAAAAAATTTATAAAAATCAAAAATAGCCAGAGACCTCTAGGACACCATCAAGCATAAATACATATCCACAATGAGTGTCCCAGAAGGAGTAGAAAGAATGTGGCAGAAGAAATATTCAAAGAAAAATTACAGAAAACTTCCCAAATTTTGCAAAATACGTGAATATGCATATCCAAGAAGCCCAGTGAACACCAAACAGGATAAATGTAAAGAAAAATATACCCTTAAAATACTGATGAAACTGTTGAATGCAAAGGACAAGGAGAGAGTTCTGAAAGCTGCAAGAGAAAAGCAGTGTGTTATGTAAAAAGAGTTCCAATTATATTAAGTGCACATTGCTTCCCAGAAACCATGAAGGCAATGAGGCAATAGGTTAAAATACTTAAAGTGCTGAAAGAAAACAATTGCCAACCAAAAATTTTATATCCAACAATAATTTCTTTCAAAAATAAGGGAGAGATCAAGATATTCCTAGATAAACAAAAGCTGAGGGAGTTCATCACCACTAGACCTTCCCTACAGGTAATGCTAAAGGGAATTCTTCAGACTCAATGGATAGTAGAGTAGACAGTAGTTAAAATTGGGATAAAGAACAAAGGCCCAACAGTAACAGTAGCCATTTGGGTATTTATAACTCCATTATTCCTGTTTTTTTTTTTTGTATGTGATAACACTATTTACATGCTATAGGTGCTAAAATGCAAATGCATAAATATAATAAATCTATTGTTTTGCACATACAATGTATAAAGGTATAATTTTTAACCTTTATAGGAAAGTTATAGGAACAGTATATGTGTATGCTATTGAATTCTACTTGGTATTACACCAAATATGATTGTTTTATATTTAGCATGTTAAATTTTAACCCCTTGGTAACCACAAGGAAAAGTAAATGAAAAATATTTCCAGAGAGAAATGAGAAGGAACTCAGTATGATACAATACAAAACATTCAATAAATATGAAAATAGGCATTAAAAGAAGACTTGAGCTACAAAAAAGACATATATAAACACTAAATAACAAAATAGCAGAAGAAAGTCATATGTTATCAGTAGTAATTTCAAATGTAAATGGATTAACCTCACCAGTCAAAAGGCAGAGATTGGCAGAATGACAAAGAAAGCATGACCCAACTATATGTTGTCTACAAGAGACTCACTTTAAATTCAACAACCTAAGTAGACTGAAGTTAAAGGAAGGAAAAAATATACCATGCAAGTAGAGACCAAAAGGAAGCAGGGATAACTATGTTAATTTGAAATAAAATATACTTTAAATAAAAAACAATTATGAGGGACAAAGATGGTCATCATATACTGTTAAAGGGGCCAATTAAAGAAGACATAAAAATTACAATTATATATTCACTTGAAAACAGAACCCCAATATGTATGAAGCAAATACTGATGGATTTGGAGGTAAAAATAGATGGTTCTTTAATAAACCACTTTACATAATGGATAAAACATCTAGATAGAAGATCAATAATGAAAAAGAAGACTCTAAAATAGAGGTTTGTAACAAGGGGTCCATGAGCTTGAATTGCAATTTTTAAAAATTATTCTTGAGGAGACCTCGTGTAGGTGTGGTATATTTATTAAGTATTACACATTATAGTGTGGACTTAGTAAGGGGTCTATGGTTTTTACCTGACTTGCAAAGAGATCCATGGAACAAAAACAGTTAAGAATCCCCACTCTTAAACAACTAGACCAGACAGACATATTCAGAACACTTCACACAAAAACAAAAGAATACAAATTTTTCAAGAGTGCACAAGGATCACATACAGGGCTAGACCTATCTTAAGTCATAAAGTCTCCATACTTTAGAAAATATTGAAATCATAAAATGTATCTCCTCTGCTCACAGTTGAATAAGGCTAGAAATCAACCAAAGGAGAAATGGAAAATTCACAATTATGTGGAAATTAAGCCATGTACTCTTGAACAACCAATAAGTTTAAGAAGAAATCATAAGGAAAATTAGAAATTATCTTGAATGAATGAAAATGAAAACACAATATATCAAAACTTGTGGGATGGAATAAAGATAGTACTCAGAGGGAAATTTATAACTCTAAATGTTTACATGAAAAAGAAATATTAGATAACAGAAACATAACCTCAAAACTGGAAGAACTACAAAAAAGAGCAAAATAAACTGAAAGCAAGTAACAGAAAGTCACTAACAAAAATTAGAGCAGAGGTATATGAAATACAGAAAAAAGAAACAATTGAGGGAACCAATAAAGCCAAAAGTTGTTTCTTTGAAAAGACCAATGAAGTTGATAAAACTTCAGCTAGACTGATGAAGAACAAAGAGAGTGGACAAAAATAAATAGTATTAGAAATGAAAATGTGGACATTACTACAGACACAACTGAAATAAAAAAGACTAAAAGAGGATACTATGAAAACAGTATGCCATCAAATTAAATAACCTATATGAAATGGACAAATTCCCAGATACACACAAAATACCTGCACTGACTCTAGAAGAAATAGATCTCATTAAACCAAAGACTAGTAAATATATTGAATCAGTAATAAAATTCTCCACAAAAAGAAAAGCCAAGGAACAGATATTTTACCAAATTTTATCAAACATTCCAAGAAGAAATAATACCAATTCTGCTCAATGTCTTCCATGAATTGAACAGGAGGGAACATTCCCTAAAACATTCTATGAGGCCAACATCATCTTCACACTGAAGCCAGATAAAAATAACAAAAGGAAGGAAAATTACAGATCATATTCCTTAGGAATTGAAAACCTTCAACAAAATACTAGCAAATTGAATCCAAGAGCACCTCAAAAGAATTATATGCAATGATTTATCTCACATATGCAAGGGAAGTCCAACATAAGACAATCAGTTAATGTAATACACCACATTATTAGAATGATCAAGAAAAACAGAAGATCATCTCCATTGTTGCAGAAAAGGCATCCAACAAAATCCAGCCCTTTTTATTGATAATAACATTTGGAAAACTAGTAATAGAAGGAAACTTCCTGAATATGATAAAGTGCATATATGAAAAACCCACAGCTAACATCCTCTTTAATGGTGAAAGACTGAAAGCATTCACTCTAAAATCAAGATCTAGACAAGAATGTAAACTACCACCACTATTATTCACCACTATTATTATTATTACTGGAAGTTCTTGATTAAGCAATTAGGCAAGAAAAATAAAATTCATACAAACTGGAAAGGATGAATTAAACTTCTTCCTTTTTATGTAGAATTAAACATGATTCTATATAAAGAAAATCCTGAAAAATCCACAACACAGCTACTAGAGCTAATAAATAAATTCAGCAAAGTGACAGGGAACCAGACCAACACTCAAAAATCAGTAGTGTTGGTGGGTGTGTGGAGAAAGAAACTTGGGACATCTATCTGGACAGATCGACGGAGTGGACTGAATCAAAGAGATTCGTGAGTTTTAAGCCTACCTGTGGTGGCTAACACAGTCAGCTGACCCCCACCCTTACGGGGGGGGGGGAAAGCTGATTGGAACAGCGACTCCCATCACTCAGGTAACTGGGTGACCCGACCCAGTGGGAGGGGGCGTTTTATGAGGGGAAGCTCTGGTAAGAGAGCTTTATTGTCTGGGGATTTGGCTTCCTGAAGCCCCCCACAAATTAGATGAACAAAACAGCTGCAGTGAATTGGCACCTGGAGGAGGGGAGGGGTTAATCTTCTAGTGAGTTGAGTAGCGGAGCAGCGCAGGGATTAGCCCCGGCCCGTGGAGCTGGGAAGAGGGCCAATCCCCAAAAGAGGGAGAGCTCTGACAGAAAGCAGAGAGGGGATATTTTAGCTGTCAATCTGGCTGCCTGGATCCACTCATAACTTTGGGGAGCAGATAAGCCAGTTTGAAGTAGCGCCAGGCTGAGGGGAGAGGCGAATCTGCAGTTAACCTCATTTACACGCAGGCCGATGATGTAGGGGCTCTGATCCAGAAGGGCGGAGTCTACCAGAGTCTGCCATTTTTAGCATTCTACACATCAGACTTTTGCATCCCTGGGGAATGCAGAAATTGGGAAGTGCTTGATTAGTTTCCAGGACCCCAGTTAGAGACTCTTCCGTGAGGGGGGTTGTCTAGAGAAGGACTTATTTATGGTCCTGTATTACACCAAAAAATAAATAAATAAATAAATAAATAAATAAATAAATAAATAAAATGGTCCCTTTAATAAATGAAAAATAAATTCTTTTTAATTTAGTTTAAAAACCAAAATCTTCTTCAGGACCTGCATACAAACCCCTGCGGGGAAATTGTTTGATAAACACAAGCAGGCTGAGAGAATCCACAGGACCCCAGGGAATATTGATCCCCATTAGCTTTGTTTGACTGCTTGCCAGTGTGATTGGTTGCTTTTTATCTGTTTATTTGTTGCCTCTTGCTTTTCTTTCCTCTTTCCTTCCCCCTTTATTCTTTCTTTCATTTTTTTAAAAAATTAGGTGCTCCTAGCTTCTCTCTTCTTTCCTGTGCTTCTTCTTCAGTATATTCCCATTTTCCCTATATATTGATTTTGTATTTCAAACTATCTATTATCCCTCCTTCATCTTTCTGCCCTCTGTTTTCTGTTGTGGCTATTAAATTTCACATTTTTTCCATACGCCCACAACTCAAGGGTGTCAATTTCTATTCCCTCTATTTTGTTTTTCTCTGTCTTTATTAATATTAACTCTTTCCTTTTAGCCCTTTCTTAACTCTTTCTCTCCTTCCTCATAATTCTAGCCCTCTAAATCATAAATATACTCCTCTATTTGGTTTCCCAGTCCATTGTAGGTACTCCACTTTTTCTCCTATTATTCTACACTGCCTATTTGAGTTAAATATTCACTTCATTAAGTCTTATTTGTCCCCTCTTCTAACTTTTAGCAATATTACCATTATCCTTATTCTTTGTCACATCTTTCAATTCCTCCAGACCTAATCTTTTGCCTTCTAGGGAACATAGAAAGAAGCAAGAAAATAAAATAAGAAGAAAAAGTATCAAAGAGAAAACTTTACACACACACAGAACCACCAGCTAAATAAAACTCTAGAGCAGAGAGAGAAGCTAATCAACTGAATAAATCCATCAAGATAAATGATGACTAGAGGGCAACAAAAAATTACAAACCACACTGAGAAACAGGAAAACATGAACCAATCTAATGCACAAACTAAAAACCAGGAAATGAAGCAGATCATTGAACAAATAATCAAAGCTTTCCAAACAAATATTATGGACCAACTTGAAGAAGTGAAGGAAGACATTAAGAATATAAAGAAGACACTTGGAGAACTTACTGAAGAAAGTGTAAACACTCCCAAAAAGATAATGGATATGATGGTGACCAATGGCACAATCCAAGAAATCAAAGAGATGTTGGATTCACATAGCAGCAGATTTCAACAGGCAGAAGAAAGAATTAGTGATGTGGAAGACAATACATCTGAAATCAAACAGATAGAAGAAAAAACAGACAAATGAATAGAAAAAATCCAGCAGGGACTTAGGGAATTTACCGACAACACAAAATGCTTAAACATACGCATTATGGGCATCACAGAAGGAGAAGAGAAGGGAAAGGGAACAGAAGGAGTGTTGAAGGAAATAATGGCTGAAAACTTCCCAACCTTATTGAGAGAGATGGATGTGCAGATCCAGGAAGCAAAGTGCACCCCAAACA
>JAQZBX010026827.1:0-21948 GCA_029593785.1 Cabassous unicinctus
AGAGGAACTCAAGAAGCCTGAACCGTGGCAAATGTCGGCAGCGGTCTTGCTCCAACACGTGAAAATAGACTTTGGTGAGGGAAGAAACTTATGCTTTATGGCCTGGTAACTGTGGACTTCTACCCCAAATAAATACCCTTTATAAAGACCAACACATTTTTGGTATTTCACATTAGCACCCCTTTGGCTAACTAATACATTACCCAAGGTAATTTATAGTGAGCTTGTTTGACATGAATCACATTATGAATACTTCCAATGAAAAAATAAAAGAGATTTAGTCCAAGCACAACTAGTCACAACACAAGTCCTCCAACCAAGAAAATGTTAAGAAATATGACTTTATTTCTATTTTTTGTTAAGTGGCAGCAACTGTAACCATGACAACTCACAATAAATCTTAAACATAGTGTCCTTGAATGAATTAGAAAAAAACAAAGGGAGAAGTGGTAAAAAATGCAAAAAGAAAAAAAAAAAATGTTTGACTAATCCAACAAATTTAAATTATGAAAGAGTTTGAACCATCTCAGATGTATAGAAGTACTCAGAACTGGGTGGTCATTTCATAATATGTGTAGATGCTGATGCAAAATACTTGAGAATCAAAGCAGTGTAGCAGTTTGATGTAATTATGAATTCCAAAAATTGATATTGGATTATGCTTGTAAACTGGTCTGTTAATCTGGGCATGATTAAGTTATGATTAGGGCATTGACTGGGCCATGTCAGTAGGGCGTTGAGCTCCACCCCTTGGTGGGTAGGGGCTTGAAGATAAAAGACATGGCCAAGGACAGTGTTGGAGCAGTTTTGAGTTGGAGTTGTAAAGTGAAGTCTTGAGGTGGAGCCCCGGGAAGTAGTGTACAGAGGAGCTTGGTTGTGAGGAAAGAGAGAAGGCCCTGGGAAGAGAAGCTTGCCTGATACTCTACAGCTGGCCTTGTGGCACAAAGCAAGCCTGAGCCCACAAAGAGGCAAGTCCTGGGAAGACAGGAACCCAAGAAGCCTGAACCCTGGCAAACATTGGCAGCTGTCATGCTCCAACACGTGGCAACAGACATTGGTGAAGGAAGAAACTTACGCTTTATGGCCTGGTAGCCATAAGCTTCTACCCCAAATAAATACCCTTTATAAAGACTAACAAATTTCTGGTATTTTGCATCAGCACTCCTTTGGCTGACTGATAGAAGCAGCAAGGTAAAAATACCATGTGGAAGAAGGAAAAATTTTGTTTAACAAGTATGTGCGTCACAACTTAACACAGATATGTTACCTACAAGTTCCAACTGATTATTAATTGGATCAATTCCAAATCAACTGTGAACTGTAGAATTCACCATTCCAAACTGTGTTTCATTTTGAAAGTAACTATAAAGCCATTAAAAGTAAATGGAAGTTTAAAACTCACTCAAAATCTTTATACACATGGTTTTTTTCTGTTTTGTTTTCTCATTTTTTAAGAACTCTGTTTGCCTAAGAAACAATGACAATGAAAGCGATTTAGATCAGCTAGCTCTGTTATCTGTCTATAAAGTATATTAACTTGAAGAGAGGAGGTACCAAAACTTTCACAGTAGAGAATGGCCATGACATTGGAAACAATGTATTTAAGTTGGAGGAGAAAAAAAGATTTTAAAAAGCTACAAGGTATCATTTTAATGGTATAGCCTCCTGAAACAAATAATTAACTATTTTAATAACTTCCCTCATTCGGACTAGAAATATGTAAAAATATTAATTCTTTATTGTTGAGGTTATTTTCATTTACAATTAAGTCAAGTGTATGATGATTTTTCCAAGATAGGAATGATCCATTGGGCAAATGAACTAAATTTAAAACTAAAAGACAGTGCACTCAACATCCTTGATATCACCAAATGGAAACTCATATGTGTACTGCTTTCTCTAAATTTAACATCATGGCAAATCAACATTTATACAAATGACAATATGTGTAACCAGCCATATGTGGTTAGATGAAACAAGGAATGCCTCCCTGTGTAATTTATACACAAAAAGAGGAAATGCTTATTCATGAGCAAAATTTCAAATTCAATGTTAATTAGGACAATTAAGGCAAACTTTGAAAACCTCTGTTAATTTGACTAACTTCAGATTTGTGTTATGGAAATAAATGCCAATAGCACTCTAGTAGCTGTTCAAAATACTTCAATATAGAGTTTATTCCAATATATGCATAATTCTCCAAAAATTTAAATTTTTTTTTCAATTATGAAACTATATATTAAAAGCAAATCACATACTAAAGTTCAAAAAATTCAAAAGAAAAATGCTATATATAAAAACAACATACGAACAAAGTGCCATGTGTTTCTGTTGGCTATCAGCACACAACAGATGGAATGGCGATCACCAAAAGTATTTTCACTTCTTGTCAGATGGCTATAGAGTTTATTTTTATCTAACTTAATTTATATTAACACAGTTAGGAAAAACACATGGAGGGAAAAAAAAGAAAATCATGAGCAATTTAGCTTACTTATAAATTAAAATAACCACAGGTCTAAAGATATAAAATATACATTTTACATAATAAGTAAGTTTTCCTGAAAAAAACAAAACAAAACAAAAAAAACTCTTCTCATGAATAATGGTGTAAACAAAGTAAAATCCTGATGCTCTACCTGTTCCTCATTCCCTTGATTCTGTACTCCTGGAAATAAAGCAAAAATGATAGGTTTCCAAGAGGCAAAAAGCCTCTTGAGATTACTTAAGTTAAGAACACTCACAGAGGATCTATTCCAAGCAGCCAAAGTGAGTATAATCTAGCTCACCACAGAAAAATTTTTGCCAGGGTGTCTTCTATAGATCTTTGACAACAGAGGTTTTAAAGTATCTCAGAGGTCACCTTGAGTCTGATAATACCTAACTCTCATATCTAAGTATTATAAAACCAAAGAGCAAAACAAGACACAGGCACATGCACAGTAATCTTCAGTCTGTTGTGACCTTCAATCAGTTTAACGGAGCTGGAGCCAAGTGTTTCCACATTTTCCTAGTCTTGCATTAAAAAAAAAAGAAAAGTATAATATATTCCAGATTTTCAGATTTTCCAGGACTTAAACCCTAAACTTTCTTAAATAGGATACTACTTTGAGTATGTGTAAAACTAGTTAAAAAATAAATACAATAAAAGTAGACTCTAGTGTATTTGATTATCTCGCAAATAAACACTGCCACTTTTTAACATGCAAGTAGTTCATAGTGTTAAATGAGATAGAAAGCAAATTAAATGTCTGTTTAAGTCCTTTTCCATAGTAACAATCTATAAAAAATAGTGCATCCTGGTAAACAATATGGTTTTCAGTCAAAGCTGCAGAAAAACACTTTGACTTTTTACTGCATTTTTTCCCCAAAAAGGGAAATATATAAAACAAAACAAAAACTTATGAGTCAGAAAGAAAGATCTGAGAACTTCAAAGAAAGCAGAAGATGATGCATGTGTGTTAAAGACTATGGAAGAATAGGTCCAGCAAGTCCTTTGGCACTTGTATAAAAGATGAAAAGTCACTAGATGATATACGGAATAAAGAAAATGAGAGAAAAAAAAAACCTGAAACCTTTCAAGTTACATTAAAGTTATTAGAAAATATGACAAAAAGTACAAACATCAATTTTAAAGTAACTTCAAAAAGGACATGGGTAAGCTAATTTATATTTTCAAAAGTAATTTCCTTGCCTAAAAGCAAGTAAAAAGTTTCCACATAAAAAATAATGCAGAGAAAACATCTAAGTAACAAGACACTTAAACATAAGTATCCTAAGCTGTTTTCACTAATAAAATAGGATAAATATACAAGAAATGAGGACCAATTTACTCCCTAACAAAGAAGGTTAGAAAAAAAGACTCCTTCAAAGTACACTGAAATCAGATGCACAGCCACAACAGAAGAAGGAAAAGAACTCACTTGCTAAATACTCACTGAGCATCTAGTATGAACCAAACCCTGTAACAGGTAGTGGACACACAGTAGTGAGCAGAACAGCTCCTGTCCACTTGGATTTTGGAGCCATTAGTCTATAGACAACAAATACATGAATAATTAATTATAAGTATGGTAAGTGTGACTACAGTAAAGTATAAAATAAAGTTATATGCTGCTCAGAGCTTTCAAACTCTCAATGACACCCCATTTATCAAAACTGGTTAAATTTAAGTGTCCTACTTTTACTACCCTAATAACAACTTAAGCTCTTTGCCTTCTTAAAGATGGGGATGAGGAAAATGCCATAAATCGCAAAGAAAAAAACAAAAATAACTATCAAACAGATTTAAGTATCACACTGGCAACCCTCAAGCAAGAATGGAGAAAGAAAGAGTTCAAAAAAAGGGCAAGAGGATAAAAGAATCAAGAATGGTAGT
This sequence comes from Cabassous unicinctus, assembly GCA_029593785.1. Classification (NCBI taxonomy): domain Eukaryota; kingdom Metazoa; phylum Chordata; class Mammalia; order Cingulata; family Chlamyphoridae; genus Cabassous; species Cabassous unicinctus. The sequence goes on from JAQZBX010026827.1 coordinate 4,379, forward strand.
AAAAGCATTACTAAAGTGGTTAAACATAGGATTAGAGAAGGTACCAAATCCAGAAGTGAAAGTTGGAGATAAATGGGCAATGAAGCTGGGTAACTGAGAATAGAGATGGCTATTCTCAGTTGTGAAGAAAGAACCACAACATAATGAGGTCAAAGGAATTTGGATTTATCTATGGTTATTTCGCAGGTTCATCTTTTTAAAAGCAGTTTTATTGATATGTTCACATATAATACAATCCATTCAAAGTATATAATCAATGGCTTTTAGTATAATCACAATGTTGTGCATTCATCACCAAAAAAATTTTTAGAATAATTTTATTACTCCAAAAGGAAAAACTCCACATCCCTTAGCAATTCCCTCTCAATCTCGCTATCCTTCCCCAGCGCTACATAACCACTAATCTAATTTTATCTTTAAAAATTGATTTATATATAAATACATTTTATGTAAATGGAATCATACAATATGTAGTACTTAGTGTCTGGTTTCTTTCACTAAACATAATGTACTGTTTTTTTGTTTTGTTTTGTTTTGTTTTGCCTGATATTAACATCTTGTAACATTAACATACATTTATTAAGTTTCAAAGAAAAACAGTCTTAAATGTGCAATATTACCCATATTTGTATTTCAAATGAGGTTTCACTATGCTATACAGTCGATGTTATATTTTTTGGCTTTCCATCTAGTAATATAAATGACTTTAGACTTTCCCTTTCAACCACAGTCATACCCATATAAAAACACTGCTAGTTACAAATACTATGATGTGCCTTCACCTTTTCTGTTCATTTCCAAAGAGTAACAAACAGCCTTTTTACCAATTCTGCACAGATAAACCCTCAGCTTTCCATTCTTTAACCTCATTCAATTTCCTGATGACCTATATTCTAGTTATTAACTCTATGAGTTTATGCTATATATTTAGCTCATAACAGTGCAATCACACAGTAGTTGTCCTTCTGTGTCTGACTTGCTTAACTCAACATAATGTCTTCCAGGTTCAGCCATGTTGTCATATGCTTCATGACTTCATTTATTCTTACAGCTGCATAATATCCCACTCTGTGTATACACCACAATTCAATTATCCATTCACCGGTTGATGGACACTTGGGTAGTTTCCATCTTTTGGCAATCGTGAATAATGCTGCTATGAATATCATATGCAGATGCTGCTCATGTCACTGCTCTCAGTTCTTCTCGGTATATACCCAGTAGTAGTATTGCTGGGTCATATAGCAAATCTATATTCAACTTCCTTAGGAACTGCCAAACAGTCCTCCACAATGGCTGTACCATTCTACATTCCCACCAACAGTGAATAAGCACTCTTATCTCTCCACATCCTCCCCAGCACTTGCTTTGTCTTTTTAATAGTGGCATTTCTAATATGTGTGAAATATCTCATTGTAGCTTTGATTTGTATTTCCCTAATTGCTAGTGATGTTGAACATTTTTTAATGTGTTTTGTCACCATCTGTATTTCTTCTTTGAACAAATGTTTATTCAAGTGTTTTGCCCATTTTTTAATTGGGTCATTAGTCCTTCTACTGTTGAGTTGTACCATCTCTTTATATATTATGGATATTAAACCCTTACCAGATATGTGATTTCCAAATATTTTCTCCCATTGACTGGCTGCCTTTTCACCCTTTTAACAAAGTCCCTTGAGGTACAAAAGTGTTTAATTTTGAGGAGGTTCCATTTATCTATATTTTTCTTTTATTGCTTGTGATTTGGGTGTAAGATCCAAGAAACCACCACCTACCACAAGATCTTGAAGAAGTTCCCCTACATTTTCTTCTAGTAGTTTTATGAACCTGTCTTTAATATTTAGTTCTTTGATCCATTTTGAGTTGATTCTTGTACAGGGAGTGAGATAGGGGTCCTCTTTCATTCTTTTAGATGTATTCCCAAGCACCATTTGTTGAAGAAACTGCTTTGTCCCAATAACGTGGACTTGGTAAGTTTGCCAAAAACCAATTAGCCATAACGGTGAGGGTTTATTTCTAGACTCTCAATTCTATTCCACTGTTCAATGTGTCTATCTTTATTCCAATACCATGTTGTTTTGACCACTGTAGCTTTGCAGTATGTTTCCAGGTCAGGCACTGAAAGTACTCCTACATTTCTCTTCTTTTTTAGAATGCTTTTTGCTATTTGGGTGCACTTTCCCTTCCAAATAGACCTGGTAATTGCCTTTTCTATTATTGTAAAGTAGGCTGTTGGAATTTTGATTGGTATTGCATTGAATCTATAAATCAGTTTGGATACGATTGACATCTTCACAATATTTAGTCTTCCAATCCATGAACAAAGAATGTCTTTCCATTTGTTTAGGTCTTTGGTTTCTTTTAGCATTGTTTTGTAGTTTTCTGAACATAGATCATACACATCTTTGGTTAAATTGATTCTTAGGTGACTGCTGGTCTTCTTGTTGCTATTGTAAATGGAATTTTTTTTCTTGATTTCCTCCTGCGATTGTTCAATACTAATGTACAGAAAAATTACTGATTTTTCTGTGTTGATCTTGTTGTATCCTGCCACTCTGATGAACTCATTTATTAGCTCAAGTAGCTTTGTCATAGATATCTCAGAATTTTCTAAATATAGGATCATGTCATCTACCAAGAGTGAGCGTTTTCCTTCCTCTTTTCCTATTTTGATGCCTTTTTTGTTCTTGTCTAATTGCTCTAGCTAGAAATTCTAGCACACTATTGAATAACAGTGGTGACAGTGGATATCCCTGTTTTGTTCCCGATCTTAAAGGAAAACTTTCAACTTCTCCCCATTGAGTACAATGTTGGCTGTGGTATTTTCATATAAGCCTTTTATTATGTTGAGGAACTTTCCTTCTATATCTATCTTTCAAAGTGTTTTTATCAATAAAGAATACTGGATTTTGTCAAATGCCTTTTTTGCCTCAATCAAGATGATCATGTGGTTTTTTCACATTGATTTGTTAATGTGGTGTATTGCGTTAATTGATTTTCTTATGTGGACTCATCCTTGCATAGAAGGAATAAAACCCACCTGATCATGAAGTATAATTTTTTTTGTATGATGTTGGGTTCTAACTGCAAGTATTTTATTGAGAATTTTTGTATCTATGTTCATTGGAGAGACTGGTCTGTAATTTTCTTGTAGAATCTTTCTCTGGCTATAGTGTTAGGAAGATGTTGGTTTCATAAAATGTTTCAGGTAATTTTCCCTCCTACTCTATTTTTTGGAAGAGTTTAAACAGGATTAGTATTAATTCTTCTCAAAATAAGTAGAAATAAGTGAATTCTTCACAAGTAGAATTCACTTGTGAAGCCATTTGGTCCTGGACATTTTTGTTGGAAAATTTTGATGACTGATTCAATCTCTTTAAATAGGATCAGTTCGTTAAGTTCTTGTTATTTTTTGTAGAGTCAAGGTAGGCTGTATATTTCTAGGAACTTGTCCATTTCATCTAGGTTTTCTACTTTGTTGGTATACAGGGTCTCATAATATACTCTTATGACTGTTTTTATTTCTGTGGGGTCAATTGTAACTTCCCCCCTTTCATTTCTGATTTTATTTATTTGCATCTCCTCTCCTTTTTTTTATTTTTTTATTTTTTTCTGTTAGTCTAGCTAAGGGTTTGTAAATTTTATTTATCTTCTCAAACAACCAGCTTCTGGTTTTGTTGATTTTCTGTATTTTTGTTGTTGTTGTTCTCAATTTCAATTATTTCTGCTGTAATCTTTATTCTTTTCTTCTGTTTGCTTTGGAATTAGTTTCCTATTCTTCTAGTTTAACCAGTTGTTCAGTTAGATCTTTGATTTTTAGCTCTATCTTCTTATTTTAATATAGGCGTATAGGGCTATAAATTGACCACTCAGCACTGGCTTCATTGTATCCATAAGTTTTGATAAGTTTGTCTCATCTTCATTCATCTAATATATTTACTAATTTCTCTTAAAATTTCCTCATTGCCCTTAGGAGTGTGTTGTTCAGCCTCCACACATGTGTGAATTTTCCCCTTTCCCATCTATTATTAATTTCTAGTTTCATTCCATTATGATCTGAGAAGGTGTTTTGTATAATTTCAATCTTTTTATATTTATTGAGACCTGCCTTGTGATCCAACATGTGGTCTATCCTGGAGAAAGATACATGAGCACTTAAGAAGAATATATAACCTGCTGATTTTGGATGCAACGTTCTGTGTATGTCTGTTAGGACTAGCTCATTTATCATATTGTTCAATTTCTCTGTTTCCTTGTTGATCTTCTGACTAGTTGTTCTATCTAATGATGTGAGTGGTGTGTTGAAATCTCCAACTATATTGTAGAGATGTCTATTTCTCCCTTCAGTATTGCTACAGTTTGCCTCATGTATTTTGGGGCATCCTGGTTAGATGCATAGATATTTATGACTGTTATTTCTTCCTGGTGGATTGTTCCTTTCATTAATATATAATGGCCTTCTGCATCTCTTACAACGTTTTTGCATTTAAAATCTGTTTTTCTGAATATTGGTATAGCTACCCCTGCACTTTTTTGGTTACTGTTTGTGAGGAGTATCTTTTTCAACCTTTCACATTCAGTCAGTTTGTATCCTGAGGTCTAAGGTGAGCCTCTTTTAAAGCAGCATATGGATGGCTCATGCTTTTGCTTTTTTTTAAATCTATTCTGTCAGCCTATATCTCTTGACTAGGGAGTTTAATTCATTCATATTCAATGATATTACTGTAAATGCATTATTTACTTACACTATTTTATTCTTTGGTTTTCATATGTCCTATCTTATTTTTGTCTTCTTCTTACTCTTTCAGTTATCCTTTCTGCTATTCTTGCCTTCTACTCTCTCCTGTAAGTCTCTCTCTCCTATCTTTTTCATTCAGGCTGTAAGGCTCCTTTAATATTTTTGCAAAGGTGGATTCATTTTTACAAACTTTCTTAGTTTCTGTTTATTTGTGAATATTTTAAACTCACCTTCATATTTGAAGGACAATTTTGCCGGATAAACAATTCTTGGCTGGAAATTTTTCTCTTTCAGTATCCTGATTATATCATACCACTGTCATCTTGCCTCCACAGTTTCTGATGAAAATATCTACATTAAGTCTTACTGGGCATCCCTTGTATCTGATGATTTGCTTTTCCCTTGCTGCTCTCAGAATTTTCTCTTTATCTTTAATGTTTAACATTCTGAGTAATATGTGTCTTGGAGTCGGTCTATTCAGATTTATTCTGATTGGGGTATGCTGTACTTCTTGGACATGTAAATTCATTTCTTTCATGAGAGTTGGGAAATTTCCAGCCTTTATTTCCTCAAATAGATACTCTTTCTGCCCCTTTTCCCTTCTCTTCTCCTTCTGGAACTCCCATGACATGTATTTTGTTGTGCTTTGAGTTATCATTCAACTCCCTGAGACCCTGCTCAATTTTTTTCCCATTCTTTTCTCTCTCTGTTCTTCTCTCATCAATTTCAGCTTTTCTGTCTTCTGCATCACTTATTCTGTCTTCCATCATTTTGAGTGTGCTGTTGTATGCCTCTAATGTGTTTTTGATCTCACCTATTGTGTCTTTCATTCCCATAAGCTCTGTTTTTTCTTTTCAAGCTTACGAATTATTCTTTGTGCTTGCCCGTGGTCTTCTTGATCTCCTTTATCTCTTTAGCTATATTGTCTTTCAACTCTTAATGTAATTTTGGAGATCTGTATGAAACTTGTTGATTAGGTTTCCTGTGTCTCATCTGGAGCTTTGATATATTCCTTTGTTTGGGCCATTTCTTCCATTTTTTTAGTATGGCTTGTAATTTTTTGCCAATGTCTAGACATCTGATTATGATGGTGAGTTTACTCTGATGCTCAATTTCTCTCTACTGCACAGTGATTTAGTGGCAGGAGGCTGTGTATTACTGTCGTTCTTTGATTCTGGGTTCAACCTGTTCTAGGTCTTTAGGATTGTCCCTCTTAGTTGTTCAAATCTGGGCCATGGACCCAGTACTGGGTTGCAGACCTGCTTCCAAGGATCTTGGGAAAGGAGGCTGTAAAGGCTGGAAAAAGCCTCTTTTACTTACTTACTTTTAATTTTCTCACATGCATTTCCTTGGTCCACCAGCAAATGGCACTCTTCAGCAGCCCTCTCAGTTCAAACCCTGGTCAGACTGTGTTTGCTGCAACACTGACAGCAACAATGTGACAGAGCAACCTGCCTCGAGGCTATTCTAAGCCTCACAATTCAAACTTTCTCAGAGGCTATGCTCCAACCTTTGCTGGCAGCCCCCTCCCTTTTCCCAGGTAGGAAATAATTCCACTCCCCTCTAGGTGCTCAACAACCAGTCCAGGTCAGTAAGAAGGGAGGATTGGAACTATTTAGTCTAAGCCAGCTCCCAAGGAAAACAATGGTGCATCTCCACCTGGCCTGGAAGGGCTTGTGGGACCCAGCAGACCAAATTTGTTAGTCAAAAGCTGAATCAGCCTTAGGCTGCATATCTTTCTCTCCCATTTCCTGGGGAAGTGGATCCCTGCAGCCCCCTCTGTCCATAGCTACTGGCCAGATGCCAGAGAATTCAAAGTCTTCTGCTTAGAGGGTGGGGGAAGGGTGCTGGCAGCTATAGCTGCAGCTTCTACTCACAGTCATTCCATCGAGATTCACTTCCTGTGCCCCTCTCTCTTCTGGGTGGTATCCAGCCTTCCCCTGGTGTACTAAACCCTAGAACATTTTTTCCAGGCCTTTTCTGCCTGTCTTCTAGCTATTTTCTGGTAAAGAACTGAGTACTGTCTCTCTCTAATCCGCCATCTTCCCGGACCCACAGATAATCTTAATAATAAAGTCAGATATTATAGCCTTAGAGGTTATTTTATATAATCCTCTCCACTCAATGCAGGAAACCTTTACAAATATATCTCTGACAGTCATATAGCCTCAATTATTACAGTAGTTCCATAGAACAAGGCAGCATGTTCCACTGTCAGATGATTCTAATTGTTAATTTCAGTTTACTCTATGAAATACAAAGACTGAATTCATTATAGCATTTATGTGATATAATGTCAAATAGTTAAAGATAAATGACCATGTTTTTATTGTGCAAACAGTCTAGGGTGTACAGTTTGGAAGTTTGATGTAATTATGAATTCCTAAAATAGATATTGGATCATGTTTGTACACTGGTCTGCTAATCTGGGCATCATTAAGTTATGATTAGGGCGTTAACTGGGCCACGTCAGTAGGGCGTTGAGCCCCACCCTTTGGTGGGTAGGGAAATCAAAGACAAAGGACAGTGTTGAAGTAGTTTTGATGTTGGAGTCTTGAGCTCTAGCCCCAGGAAGTAAGAGAGCTTGGTTGTGAGGAAGGAGAGAAGGCCCCAGGATAGAGATGAGCCATTTTGCCTGAGAGTTCACAGCTGGCCTTGTGGAGAGAAGCAAAGCCTAGAGAGCCTCATAGTCTACAGCTGACCTTGTGGAGGAAACAGAGGAGCTAGGCCCGGAGAGAAATGAAGCCCCGGGAAGAGAGGAACCCAAGAAGCCTGGACCCTGGCAAACATCAGCAGCTGTCTTGCTCCAACACGTGGCAATGGACTTTGGTGAGGGAAGAAATTTATGCTTTATGGCCTGGTAACTGTGGACTTCTACCACAAATAAATACCCTTTATAAAAACCAACCGATTTTTGGGATTTTGCATCAGCACCCCTTTGGCTGACTAATACAAGGGGGCTGGTGGGAAAATGGGAAATCACTGCTAACAGACATGGGATTTCTTTTTGGGTGATGAATGTTGTAAAACTGACTGGTGATGGTTGTATCACTCTTATGAATATATGAAAAACCATTGCGTGGAACACTTAAATGGGTGAATTATAAGTTATAGGAATTATATCTCAAAAAACTGTTATTTTAAAAAACATCAACCATAACTGGATCAAGAGAGTTAATTTCAATTGCAGCAAACTTTAAAACTTAATGAACCAATTTCCCATTACTCCCTAACTGGTCAAATTTAAAGTTATATATAAACTTAAATATAAAGTTATATCTATTTTTTTTTTTTACCGGGAGGTACGGAGGATCGAACCCCGATCCCTCCATATGGGAGATGGACGCCCAACCGTTTGAGCCACATCCGTCCCCCATAAAGTTATATCTAAACAAAGCTAAAGCAATACTTACAAAATTATTTAAACCTCCATCACTGATATGATACATCATTTAAACATTGTAAACACCTACCAATCCCATAAATTTTAATGTTATAAAACATTTAAATGAGTATGAATGAACTACTGCATTATTGAAACTTTCTAAATGTATGAATGTATCATGCAATTCCAATATCTACAGCTTCAAGTAAAAATAATTACATAAAGTTATAATTTTCCTATTTCAATTTTAAATGTTTAAAAAAATGTAGAAGTCACTCTCTATATATATATTAGTTTTCTTCCACTGCCATAATAAATCACCACCAATTTAGTGGCTTGAAACAAAAATAAATTTATTAAGTCTGACCTGGGTCTTACTGGGTTATAATCAAGGTGTAGACAGGACTATCTTCCTTTCTGGAGGCCTAAAAGAGAGAATCAGTTTCCTTGTCTTTTCCATCCTGGAGGTCACCCACACTTCTTGGCTCATAGTGTCATTACTCTATCTTCAAAACCAGCAATACTGAATTTCTTTGTCCCCATCATCTATAGTCACATCTTCCTCTTACTGACTACAGCCAGAAAAGGTTCTCTGCTTTTAAGGACTTATGTGAATATCTTGGGTTCACATGGGTAATCCAGGATAATCGCTTTTTATCCCAAGTTCCATAAACTTAATCATATCTGCAAAGTCCTTTTTACCATGTAAGGTAACATAGTCAGGAATTCCAGGGATTAAGCTGTGAACATCTTTTGAGAGTCATTGTTCTGCCTACATTGTTCTATAAAAATCAAATGTGTAAACTAATTTAGCAAAGCTAGCCTATGGATGGGAATGCGGCATTTAACAAAGATTGATTATCCAAAAATAAATTAAAATAATATTTTAAAAAAACAAAATCCCTCAGTATATAACAATCAAACAAACTAACATAAGAATTTCTACAGCCATCTCAATAAAATGCTACTATGGGTTAAAATTCAGTAACATAAAGGCATAAAGTATTTCATTCCCTCCCTAGGCTGTTAAGAGACTGACTACCCCTCTCCTACAAGACCCAGGAAGCATATTCTCTGGGGATAAATAACCAGGTGGACTCTGGACAAGAGGCTAGCAGTACAGAGAAGGTGTTGAGGTAGCTGACTGCAACCAGAAAGCTAAAATGCAATTCTGCTTTGTAAACTCTGAGACACCTTCTCCCAGCCTGTTCAGGACTTTGGCAGCCTGACAGAAAATTAAAGAATACTTCTAAAGAATCACTGTGGGAAAAATTCTACAGCTACTGACATTTGGGGGGTTCTCAAAAAAAAGAGACCCCTGATCATAAAAATCACCGTCATGGAAGACAATGGGTAAACAAATCCCACACAAACTTAAAATTAGCACTTTCTTTATTTGAATATGAACAGACATCCAAGGATCCACAGGCATCTGAAGAAAATTTCAATGTGAAAGACAGAGACAAATATGAAACTAAATTAGGAACTCAGAGGAAACATAAGTAATGCACAATACAGAAGAAAACTGAAAAGTAATTATAAATATCCCTAAAGAGACAAAAGAAGTCTTCCAATCATGAAATAAGATCAGATGTTGCTTTCTAAAAAGAGAACAATGAGAACATACACATCCCAAATAGAAATTTAGTAAAAGAGTTGGAATATAAAATTGATTAAATCTCCCATAAAGTATAAAAAAAAGACAAAGAAATGGACATTATGACAGATGAGTAAGAATATTAGAGAATTAATCCAGGAGGTCCAATATACAATTAGTAGAAGTTGCAGAAAAAGAGAAGAGAAAAAACAGAAAGATGGAAATTATTAAAGAAATATTTGAAATAAATTTCCCAAAACTAAATAGATAAATTTCTAGACTGAAAGAGCTCACTGAGGTCCTGGAAACGAACACAAGGGTACCATCCCAGAGCAGAACATCATATAATTTAAAACACTGTGGAAAAAGAAAAAATCCTAAGAATTCCAAGAGTAAGGGGAAAAAAAGTTTTACAAAAGTAGAAAACAGTTCTGAAAGCCAGAAGACAATAAAGCAATGCTTTAAAAATATCTAGTTTTATAAACAGCTAAATTACTAATAAAGTATAGAAATATATAAAAGAAAATTTCAGAAACACAATATCTTAAAATAATATACCTCCCATTAACCTTTACTCAATAAATTATTGAAGGAGCTACCCCATCAAAATAAAGGACTAAAGGAGAAAAAAAAAATTGGAATCCAGGCAATAGGAAATTCTACATAGCAAAGGTTAGAAGAAATTCCCAGGATAACAATGAGTGAAATCTCAGGATGACAGAAAAACCAATTCAGAATAGAGCAAGAAAAAGGTCCAGAGGAAAAACCTAAGAGGTCATTTGACGTGACTGATCTATGGAAAATTGTATATTAGAAATATTTTACAGGGAGCAGATGTGGCTCAAGCAGTTGGGCTCCCACCTCCCACATGGGAGGTCCCAGGTTTGGTTCCCGGTGCCTCCTAAAGAAGAAACAAACGGTCAATGAGCAGACAATGAGCAAAAACAATGAGCAAAGGACAAAGGACCCATCTTGGGGTGGGGGGGTGGAAAAGAAGAAAAGAAATATTTTACAGAGCAGTAAGAAGTTGTGAGAAGAGTTGGTCTTAGGTTCAAGGAAAGCTAAACACATGAAAAAATGAGGGAATTATTTTTACAAGGAAAAATAAAAGTTGTACCAAAAAGAAAAAAGGCAATCATAGCTGTTTTTGGACCAGCAGTGAAAAAAGCAGATAAAGTCAAGTAATAGTTAGAATAATATAATAGAAAATGAATATTCTCACAGAGGAAGCAGAGGGATTTCTTGTAGGGGCCCAGAATACCACCCTAAAAGAAGTCAATGTAAAGGAAAATATCAATGATATCACAGGGGGGAAAAATTAGGTCATCGTATTTTTCCCTAGTATAAAAATCTCTTCCAAAGTATCCCAAACAAATGATTATTCAAGACTCTTTCTGAGTATCTCCAATGCAGGTAGATCATTAGCTCCTTTTAATGTCAGACAAAATTAACTAATATAAATATCAGTAGTCCTTTAACTTTTATGTATTGGTTGTAAAACAGGAAATGAGTATATTAATTTCCCTTGTCTAAACAAAGCTTATGACTAAATTTATAAAAACACCTAAGAGAATGAACCAATCAAAAGTAGTAAAGTACACTTTACAAGTATAAAGTTCCATTCCATTATCATAAACTTTCAACAGTGATAAAATATGAGAGATAAATTTTTGAAATAATTGATGAGATAAACTAAATCAATGTCATCTTCAACTGCAAAAGAAGGCAAAGAAAGGCTAGGTTATCAGTAAATGTGATCTTTAAAAATAAAATAAAATTAAAAATTCTGAAGTCTAATGTCTTAGGGATAAAAGGATAAGTAAAAGTATGAAATTTAGAATTACTTTTTACTGTTTAATATAGAGAACCATTCAACTCACAAATAAAATGGCCAATTCCACTTATGCAAAAGATACTGACCAAAATTTTTGAAAATTGTGAATATAATAAAACAAATTCATGTTTCCATACATAATAAATAAAAGCTCATCTTATAGTACTGTTCTCTTTACTGGACTCTGAAGGTTTACTGAAGAGGACAGAAAAAGTTAAAGATCAAATCACTGAAGCTAAGGATTGAGTTGCATGCATCAGAACTCAGGATCTGTCTTTTAAGTGCTGTGAGATAAAGCTGAAGAGCAGAAAAATCAAATTAAGTAGAAAAGCTGCAGAATTATTGACACCTCTAAAGGTGTGAAAAACAAGTCTTAAAACTAAGAGGTTGAAAAATGGTAACATGGACTATGTGATACTAGATAGTGAAGCCATCACAGGGCAGTAAAAAAGCAACCTACAAGGTTCAATAGCATTACAAAGTTCTTTTGGCTCCAGGCCAAGGAAATAACCCTAGAAATGTGAAAGAAAGGAGATACTATTTGAAATTAGTAGAAAGGGTACTATAATAAAATTGATAGCTGAAAGATTAGAACCACTTAATGATTTAAGAATTTCAAGAAAAGATCTTTTTTTACTTAAGTAATATAGGAATCAAAGGGAAACACTATATATATGCAAGATGGCACTTTACATTTAAAGGTAGGCAAGGTATATAATTTAATTTACTGTCTTATACTCAGGCTTTCATAAAGAAGAAGCAATTATCCTGGTACAAAAGAAGCTGTATTATGTTATGATAAGATTCCAGTCCCAAAGACTAAATATTTTCATTCCTACATTATATAAAAAATGTATAAAAAAATTATCTTCAATTATTGGTTATCAATACAGAAGTTAAAATTAGCAATACAGAAGTCCTCTCCAGAATAAAGATTATACATATAAAAGTTATTATTTTAAAATGTGATATTACCATATAGACTGAATATACAAATGCAAAGCACAGGCTCAACAACTAAAAAATAAATAAGTTGTATTAAAGCAGACTTTTGAAATAGACATTGGCAATGGATGGTATAAATGGTAGAAAGTTTGAGGGAAAGAATTACTTAATGCAATCAAAATAAAAGGAGGTCTCCTTGCCAAAGTGTCTAATGAGAAAAGCCCTATATGCATTTGTGAGGCATCGAAATAAAAAGGAAGAGAGGAAGAAAGAATAGTAAGAAGTCACTGGGTTAACAGAGGCTCACATATCATCTTTATTCTTTAAGATTCTCCACTTCACCCCATGTTACTTCCTTTCAATTTTTTCCTAAGTGAAAAAAATAAAAATAAAAGAGAGGGAAAAAATTGTGACTCATTCTTAATTACATGGCCAACACTGTGAGGGCTCAGCTGGCTGAGGAAGCACTTGTTATAACCCTTTCTCTATGGGCCTGTAAAAGGCCCAGGCTCACCTTCTTTGACCTACACTGAGGTTATTCTCCTGGTACTGTTCTCTTCAAGTCACTGTCTCTATATTTATGCTGCCAGTAATTAATTTAACCACTCAATCACGAGCCTACCATGTGCCTTGCAGAGTGCTCACAGTGGGGGAAATATGGATGAAAAAGAAAACAGCACTGTGCTCAAGGAGAAAAGAGAAGGGGCATGGAGAAATATTACTTTCTCAGGCACTTACCATGTGCTAAGCAAACCCTACATTAGGCACTTTAAAAACTGCAGCTAGTTACTACACTAGATTATCTGTGGTCAGTTTGGCTCACACCACCACCTTTCTGATCTGACTGGAAAATAAACTTCCCATAGTTCCCTTCCCTGTACAGTTCCATGTTAGTAACCTGAGATTCAAAAGATGTTATTAAATACATGAAGGCCATTTTTCTCAGGAGGTTAAGGGAGTCAGATGCTTGGTTTCTTCAGATAATGCAGCTTTGCAAACCTTTCCATTAGCTCCCACTTCACAGTCATGTCAGGTTTTGCACACTTCCCCATGAACTTCCTTTTTCTAACCACTCACCAGTGCTCTGCAGTCTGAGATGTTCACCATCAAGTTCTCTGAGCTAACATCAGCTCCCACTACCAGCTCGGTGCTTCAGGGTAAGATATTCACTGTCAATTTCTCTGGTGTTTAGCAGAGCTCCTCTGACTTACGGTGGCAGCTTTCTTGACATCCACACCCCCAGCTATGCCAACAGTGGTAATTTTCCAAAGTGGCTTCTATTTTCCTGACCAAACCTTTAGTGACATAGTATCTAAGCTGCTGTAAGCAGGGGAGCCTGATTCTAATCCAAGGAGAGGTGTATGGAATAATTACTAGCAATCTTACCTAGAAAGGCAGAATAATGAAGCAGTTAAAAGTATGGATTCAGGAGATAGCTAAATTTGAATCCTATCTCTACCACCTTTAAGCTCTATGTCCTTGGGCAAGTTATTTAATGTCTTTGACTCAGTCTTTCATATTTAAAATGCTGACTGCTGAAGTATTAGTAATTACTTCATAGGGTAGTTATGACAAATATATAAAGCACATAGTAAGTACTTTCTAAAACCAGATCACTCCTTTTACTTAATACTAGAATATTTCTGTTTCTTGAACTATCCCCATACTACAAAGGACACACTTTCCCTTTATTTATATTGTAGAATTACTTATCATAAAAAATATTCACATGTTACTTTTATAGTTAATATTTATGTGAATATAATCAATGCTTTTGAATTATACACTTAAAATGGCTTAAATGGCAAATTTCATATTATATATATTTTAGCACCATAAAGTAAAAAAAGGAAGGAAGGAAGGAAGGAAGGAAGGAAGGAGGGAACGAACAGAGGGAGGGAGGGAAAATCTACAAAAAGACATGGAGGAACCTTAAATGCATATTGCTAAATGAAAGAAGCCAGTCTGGAAAAGCTAGACATAATATGATTCCAACAACTACATGATAGTCTATAAAAGGTAAATTATACAGACAGTAAAAAGATCAGTGGTTGGCAGGGGGGTTAGCAGTTAGGGAGTAGGAATGAGTAGGTATAGCAAAGGACATCTTCAGGGCACAGAATTATTCTGTACAATACTGCAATGGTGGACACATGACATTATGCATTCTTCAAAAATCATATAGTACTGTATGGTACAGAGTGAATCCTAATATAAACTATGGACTTTAAGTAATATAATAATGTAACAATATTGGTTCATCAATTATAACAAATGTACTAATGCAAGATGTTAATAACAGGAGAAACTATGAAAAAGGAGGAAAAGGGGGTAAATGGGAACTCTGTACTTTCTGAACAATTTTTCTGTAAAACTAAAACTGCTCTAAAAAAGAAAGTCTATTTTTTAAAAAGCACATTAACTAGACAAAGAAAAGAAATTAAAAGAAGGAGAACCAACTGCATCACTCTTCCCAGACTTACCAGGGGTTCCAGTGCAAACAAGAATTGCCCTGAGGTAAAAGGGCATTCTCTTGATGTGTTAACAGTTCAGCCCAAACAATCAGCTGCTTGCTTTCTAGTTTGGACAAGGTCTTTTCATTTTAAAAGAAGTCACTAGCAAAAATTTGAGACGCTGTGTTTCCAGGTAGTATTTGAGATTTACTTACTTACTTACAGATCCTTTATATGCCCGAAGGTTCAGTTGGACACCAGTTTGCCCAATTTGGTCCTTGTTCACCGGGCACAGGAGAGGTAATCTATGAATTAGATGGCAGAGGAGAAAGACCACCAAATCCTTCTCTCCCTGATTCACGGTGTGATGCTGACCATAGCTAGCAGGTTATCTACCTCCTAAGCCTTCCAGCTTTGACCCTTTTCTACACAAATATAAGAAACAGATATGAAAGAATAAAAGCTCTTCCATTTCCTTGTGGAGTGCATGAAGAGAGATTAGCATATTCTCCACATGGTCTAAGTAAGGCCAAAGAAGTGGACCCCACCACAGCCAGACTGCTGAAGGAATGACTATGAAAACATGTAATTAACAATACTGACATGCACCACAGCATTCCAGGGGCCTTAACCGTTCTAACAAAGGTTTTGAAATCTCACCTCAAGATTGTCTATATGGGTGCTTTTTAGAATTAGGGCGAATTATTCATTAATAAATAATCACTGTGAAGCTATTCTATGCCATGCACTGTACTGGAGATACACTAATGAGCAATTTGATATAGCCCTTGTCTTAAAATTTACAGTCTAAAAGGGGTGTGGGTGAGATTGGAAATAGAAGTGCTAAAGTTGGCTTGTTGAAGGACGCAAGGCAACATAGCAGTTAAGAGCTTGGAGTCTGACTACCTGGCTTCAAATCACAGCTCTACCACTTAACAGTTGTGTCTTCTTGATTAACTCAAATTCTTGGCTTAATTTCTTCCAACTGCAAAACGAGAATGTTAATAATAGAACCAATTTTCTTAAGGTTGTAAGGATAAAATGAAGTCACTGCCTGACATCTCATGGAAGCTTAATAAATTATAGATGTTGTTATCATTAATTTGAAAAGTGACAGACTTGAGTCAGATTCATGATTTCCCCAGACCAGGATTCTATCTCCAGAAGTGCATGGCTTTTCTTTAAAGTAATTTTAAGTAATTTTAAGTAATATTTACTTAAAATGGTTAGTGAGGGTACCATATTATCCAGTTCCACTCAATAGTTTAACATGAACATGTCACCTGGGATATACACCTCCCTGGAATGAGTTAAAAGAGTCCTTCTTGAGAACAGGATCCATTAAAATATCTTCCATTTCTAGGACTTTAGGACTCCTCATCCAGAACTTGACTACAGTGGGTGTCTACTTATCTTCTTACTTCTTGGACAGAGAATGGATTTCCATTCAGTTATCCAGCAAATGTAAAACTCTCTATTTAGTGTTTTGAATCATTTCAACTGAATGGCCAGAATGTGCCCTTCTTAAGGGAATCTCGTCAGAGTCATAGAAAATTCCTGTTGTGGAGATTTAAACTTATGCTTTTGAAAACCAGATTCTAATGTTGCTAAGGAATCAGTGAACACACTAAATCTTCAAATAACTGGGAATATAAATTTGCCCTCTTCCCACTCCTGACCTAGAACATATTAAAAATGCCATGCCTTGATACAGTTCTTAGCTCAGAATTTCTTCTATGTTTAATGGCTCTTAAAGTGTGATTTTTCCATAAGTAACATGAGGAAGACATTGCCAAGGCATTCTGAGTAATGATAATTCTTAATCATAAGCATGATATTTCTATGAAGAAGTGACAGGATGAGAGTAAGAAGAGCCGCTGTTCTTCGGTGGACAATGCTTTGCCAAGAATGGATTTATTGGTTCTAACTCAAAGTAAAGAAGGTGGTCATTTTTTTTGTTTGTTTGCTAACTTGTTTTCTCCATCACTGAAACTTAGTTTTTTACCCCTCTCTCAAGGATAATAAGTCTTAGGAAATGTAGAGTCAAATTCAGTTGGGTTTTTTGGTTTTGTTTTGCCTTTAACGGTGCTCTTGCTTTCTGAGTCATTATGACAGGCTCACATATTAACACAGAATCATTAACACTGTCATCACTTAAGTAATCTTTTGTCAGAAATGTGGCTGAGTTACAGTTGTGAATTTTACCCTTCACCCGAATAACACTCATCCACATAAAGCCCAACATTTTGAATTCCTTCTTTGTATAACAGGGTTCCTCTCAGGCAGTTCTGACAGATTTGAACAGAAAGTTAATTACATTCATGTTTTTCCCGAAGAAAATTTACTTAAGGCAAAGTCTGCTGCAACTGCTAAAAACTTATCAGGAATCTGCTGAATCTATAGTGTAATCTCTCAGAGTTATAGAGTCACAGTAACCAGGTATAAAGAAGTGGATTAACTGAATATAATATGTACTGTACTGTGTCTTTGGAATAATGATTATCATACTTAAGTGTTAACTGCTTAATTCTAAAGGTCTCTGTAGTCTAAAGTATGTAAAAAAATAAAACATTCTCTGGGGAAGCAACTGAGAAAAAAATTTAATTTAAAAAATAATCA
>JAQZBX010026828.1:0-18487 GCA_029593785.1 Cabassous unicinctus
GAGGGACTATGACTTAAGTGTTCTACTGAAGATCCCTGCAAATTGTTAGCTGTTAATATATCTACCAGAAAAGTAATCCTAAGTATTTACTCTAGTTTTTAAAAGAATATATGAAATTAGTTTTCCATATCATAAACATTATACATTTTCATTCAAAGAGGCCATGAAAATGCAGGTATCCTTGCCATCTTGAAAAATGATTTCCATATCCATGATGGTATTTAGTGTCAATTTTCCATCTTTTCTGATGTCCCCCATCATCGCAGCTTCACCCCATCCCTGGTTACAAGGTTATGTCCACAAAAAATATAATTTTTGACCACAGGCTCATGAGACAGACAAAATATATGGCTCTGTGTTTGCCATATTGTAAATATAAAATAAATATTCAATGCAATTTCTTAGGCATTCATCTACTTAAACTCCTCATTCCTCAATAACGATAAAAGAAGAAGGGAGAGAGAGATTACTTCTCATAAACATATGTTGAAATAAGTATTAGCTGCTATATACATAATAACTTGCTTTTGTTAGGTTGCTTTATAAGGTGTCCTCTCCTTATTTCTAATGAAAACAAAATTATCAAGAAGCAGCCAAAATAAACTAAGAAACAAAAATGCGAAGTGGGGGTATGTGATGGTTAGGCTAAAGTGTCAACTGGGTCAATGCAGCCCAGTTGTTTGGTCAAGCAAGCACTGGGCTCATTGTAATACAAGGATATTTCATGGACTTTAATCATTAGTAGCTGATTGCATATATGGCTGATTACATTCACAGTAATGAATGATGTCTCATTCAATCAGTTGAAGGCTTTAAAAGGGGAAGTAATTTCAGCAGAGAGAGAATTTCCATATCTACTTCAGACAACCAGCATCTTCTGGGAACTCATGAAGGACTTTCATCAGAGTCCCTAGTTTACAGCCAGGTCTATGGAATTTGGACTTGTGCATTCCCAGGGTCATGTGTGATAATTTTATAAAATTTCATACTATTTACTGATATCTTTTGGTGGTTCTGTTTCCCTAGAGAATCCTGATTAATGAAGCTTTAAAATGGGATTTTTAAATTGGTTCTGGGATTTTTGCAATTGGATCTCTTCTCTGATTAGATTCAAGGGCACTAATGAGTATCTTTCCAATAGTCAATAGGCCCCTGACAGTCCATGGCATGAGCGGGCAATGAGATATGCAAAATATGACTACTTTCATCCTTATAAGAGGCAAGGATCTGGGTGAGAGTTTTTAACACTTTAACAGAGTTTTGTGGCATTAAAAGGTACAATGATTTTAACTGGCATGAGTGATATGAACGTTTCTATGTGTGCTCTGAAAGAAAATCTTGTTTCATGCTGCTACAGACTTGAGATCTCTGAAAACCAGACTCAGAGTCTCATTGTACAAGTAGCAGAGTTACAAAGGAAACTAAAATATCAACCTCACAGAATGTCTGCTATTAAAGTGAAGGCATTGATTGGAACCCTGAGGATTGGGATGGAGACATATGTGTTGATGATGATAATGGTTGAGATAATGAAACCCTAAATTCTGCTGAGACTTTGCCAGATAAACCTGTCATGGTCTGCCCTGTGCAGACCACCCACTGTCAAGCTTCCACCACAACCACCAGCCTGTCCCAAGGAGTCCAGATCTCCTCCCTGCCCTGAAGAAACCATCACCCAACCTCCACCCTGCCCTGAGGAGTCTGCCATCCAATCCCTGCTTGAAGAGATTAATCCTGTCTCACCAGATGAAACTGTAAGGGAATGCCCTGAGGTAAATAGCTTGCAAAATACTTCTAATTATTCTCCGTACCCACCCTCACCATCCCTCTTCTCTTCCAGACCTATAACTAGTCTAAAATTACAATGAGCCCTCAAAGGTGAAGTACAAAGTGTGATCCTTGAGGAAGTACAATACACTCTAAAAGAACTGCAAGAGTTTTCCAATTTATACAGACATATATCAGGGGAAGATATGTGGGAATGGATATTAAAGGTATAGGATAATGGTGGAAGGAATATAAAGTTGGATCAGGCTGAATTTATTGATATGTGCCCACTAAGTCGAGATTCTGGATTCAACATTGTAGCTCAAGGAGATACAAAGGGCTCTAACAGTTGGTTTGGGTGGCTGGCTGAAACTGCAGACAAAAGATGGCCTAAAATGCCTGAGGTTGAGATGCCCAATTTACCCTGCCATACTGTAGCTGAGGGGATCCAAATAATTGGAGATCGTAATGCTAGAATGGAGTTACCATTGAAGATCTGTCCACCGACCCCAGGAATGTCCAGAGGACATACCTTTTATCAAGACTGTGAAGAATAAATTTGTGAGACTAACTCTATCTTCTCTGAAGAGCTCTGTGGTTGCTCTTCTCTGTAGGTCATATATTACTCTTGGAACTGCTGTCATGGAACTAAAATCCTTAAACAATATTGGGATAATCAAATCTCAGGCTGGCAGAAGCCAAGTAGCAGCTTATACTCACCAAAGACAAGGTGGGCGTGGCTATCACAATGAAAGGCAGACTCGAAGCAGCAATCAAGAGTCCGAGTCACATAGAGCAATGGCATTGGCTAATAGATCATGGGGTACCTAGAAGTAAAATAGATGGGCAGTCTAATAAATTCCTACCTGATCTGTAAGAGTAGAAGAGTTCTAGGTCATGTGAACAAAACTCTAAATTGAATTACAGAAACAGACAGTCACGGCCCCTTAATCAATTCCCAGACTTGAGACAGTTTACAGACCCTGAGCTCCTTGAATGAGGAGAAGGCCAGGTCCTCTTGGGAAAGGATACTGTTATACTGCCAAAAATTTATACTGTTAATCTTCCTCCCTTTATTGGAGGCCCTGGTGTACAGCCTGCCCTATGGAATTTGGACTTGTGCATCCCACAATCACATGAGACATTTTATAAAATCTCATATTATTTACAGGTATCTCCTGTTGGTTCTATTTCCCTAGAGAATCCTGAAAATACAGGGTATAGATTTAATTTTACCTTTCCAAAGATATTATCCCTGTCAAAACAACAAAAACATCAAATGGATTGACTACAAAGTGATTAAATATCAATAACATGCATTGTACAAAATTATGAAAATAGAGACAATTCTCGAGTGTAAAATTAAAAGTAAGACACAATATAAATAATTTAGTTAGTACTAACACCACCCAAAATTAGCATATCAGGCTTATTTTCTGCATCACAGTACTGTTTTGATTAATTTGGGTTAAATTTTTATAGAAGTTTAAAATCCATTCAGGACAATGCATTAATCATATGTGTAGAACTCAATTTTTATTAATAAGCTCACCCATATAGCCATCATCCAGATCATGATATAGAATATTACAAGTAACCCAGAAGCCACCACATGTCTCCTCCCAGTTATATACATCATGAGGCTAATGCCAATTCTGTCTTTCTCACTTGCATTCCGCACTTTATATGAATGAAGACTTATATTATATACTCTGTTTTTGGCTTCCTATGTTCAGAATTCTGTAAGTTTCATCTCTGATGTTGCATATACAGCATTAGTTTATTATTTTTATTACTTAAAACATTCAGATTCATGAGGTATTGATTCCGTTTTCTGGAGATTACAAAGTAATGCTGCTGTGAACATATATGTCTTCTGTGGCTCATTTCTGCTGGTAATACAATTAGAAGTAAAACTGCTGAGACTTAGGGTCCGTATAAGAGACTGTATTAATCAACCAAAGGGGTGCTGATGCAAAATACCAGAAAATTGGTGGCTTATATAAAGGGTATTTATTTGGGTAGAAGCTTACAGTTAGCAGGCCATAAAGAGTAAATTACTTCTCTCACCAAAGTCTGTGGCCATCTGTTGGAGCAAGATGGCTGCTGACATGTGCAATGGTTCAGGCTTCCTCTTCCTCTTAAGAGTTCATGGTTCCAGCTTCTTCCAATATCAGCTGTAGGCTGGGATACGTCTTGCCTCTCTCTTGGGGCTTGATTCTCTCCAGGCTCAGCTGCTCTGCTCTCTCCACAAGGCCAGCTGTAAACTATTCGGCAAACGGCTCATCTCTCTTACCAGGTCCTCTGCTGTGTCTAATGGAGCCTTCTCTCTTTCCTTACATATCTGCTTCTCTGTGTGCTTACTTCTCAGTCTCCAGGATCAAGACTCCAACTAACTCCTCTGCCTTGTCTTTTTCTCTGTGCCCACCCTTGGTGGGCAGGGACTCAACGTCCTAGTTACGTGGCCCAATCAAAGCCTTAATCATGATTTAATCAAGTAATGGTGAAACCTCTGAATCCAATACAATCTAATGTATCCAGAGGAACAGACCAGTTTACAAACATAACCCAATGTCTATTTTTGGAATTCATAAATAATACAAACTGCTACAGAGACCATATATAAAGAGTTCTCTAAAGCTGTTGTAACAATTTATATTCCCACCAACAATCTGTGAATTTCCAGTTACTCCATTTCATCAAAAATTTATATTGTCAATGTTCTGTTGCTGTCTATTTGTTTCATTCTGTTTTCCATTATGGTGTGTCTATAGTAGCATTTCACTGAGTTTGCCAATGGGTAATATCAATCTAATATTCTTATAATTGTTGGCCATTGTATATACCCTTAGGTGAATGCCTGATCCAGACTTGTGCTCATTTTATTTTTGTTGTTCTCTTTTCCTTTTCTTTTTATTTATGGGAGGTACTCATTTTTTGGGGGGAGGGGGCAGATGAAATTTTACATTTTATTTTGAAATAAATTCAAATTTATCTAAAAGCTGCATGAATAGGAATAAAGCTGCATATACTTTTCCCTATATCCTCCAGTTATTTGTATTTTGCCCCATTTTCTTTCTCATTTTCTCTCCCCTTAATATATGGTTATTTAAGTTTCTGTTTTTTTTTCTCAAACTTTTGGGAGTTGGAGGTGTCATGCTCCTTTACTCCTAAATACTTGTAAATTTCCTTTAAAAAAGGACATTGATTTACACAATAACATTATAGCTATTAAAATCATGAAAGCCAACATTGGTAGGGTCTGAAAAATGTCCCAATATAATCCTGGTGAATGTTGCAATCCATAATTATGCATTGTACTTTGTTGACATATCTGTTTAGTTATTTCAACTTTTCTTTGTATTTTTAGACATTGGCAAAGTTGAAAAGTATAGGTCACATACATTTAAATGTCTCAAAATATTATTATTATTTTTAGATTCTTCATTCCTTCCTGTATACATGCTTCAATGAGGCTATTTTTATTCAGCGTTACAATTGCCCTTTAAAAGTTTCTCCTAGAATGGGTCTGTCAATGAAAAATTTGTATGGTTTTATTTATTAGAAAAATTTTGTTTTATATTTATTTTTAAAAATATGTTTGCTTGTTACAGAAATACAGTTTGGAATTATTTCCCCTGCACTTAATTTTCTTTTGTTAAATATAAGCTATCAGTCTTAATATTGCTCCCTTGAATATACTATCTTTTTTATCAGACTATTTTTATGATTTTTACCTTGTTTTTTGATTAAACAGTTTAATTCTGATATGTTTGGATGTAGTATTCTTCAAGCTATGCATTGATGTATTTCTTCCTATTGAAAATTTGCATCCAATATCTTTATAATTTGCTTTTTCTCCATTCACATGCTCCTTTCCTTCTGGGCCTTTAATTACATGTATGTTAGGCCTCCCATCCCCATATCCTATATCCCTGTGATGGTCTTTTCTGATTTCTATTTTCTTCTGTTTGTACTTTAACATTAATTATTTCTTCTAACTAGTCTCTGATTTACCAATGCTATATTCTGCTGTGTTTAACTTCTGTTTAATTCATCTACTTTATTTTTTATTTCAGTTATTATGTTTTTCCATTCTATGATTTCCATTTATTCTTTCTCTAGCACAGGGGTCAACAGATCCCTAAAGATTTCAGGGGGTCCATGAGCTTGAATTGAAAATTCAAAAAACATTATTTTTGTGGGGACATGTTGGTGTGGGTGTGATATATTTATTAAATAATATACAGTATAGTGTAGACTTAGTAAGGGGTCCATGTTTTTCACCTGACTGGCAAAGGGGTCCGTGGAACAAAAAAGGTTAAGAACCCCTGCTCTAGCAGAATGCTCCATTTTCCTTCTATTTTATTGAACATGTTATTATTAATTATAATTATTTTTAAAGCCTGGGTCTGATAACTACATCATATTTTAAAGTTTCTGTCTGTTTTATGTCACTTTTTTCTCTTGCTTTTCAAACTTCATTTTGACTTTCTCCTAATATGACTGTAATATTATGTTGAATGTTAGTGATTGTGTATGGACATCTATAGAAGCACTACATTTTTCTTTCCATTTTTTAAGAGAATGTAGTTTCTTCTGCTTTTCAGAGAGCTTAAAGGAAAATCACTTTGAAAGAGTTGAGACTGTTAACTTCCTTGCTTTTCCTTATTCTTTGAAAGAAGCTCTTCAAAAACAATAATGAAAATATGAGGTGTTTATCAGGGTCTCTTTACTCTGGCAGACATTCCATTCAAAATTTCACCCTTCCAGCACTGTGAGAATGTCAAATTATTTCTATTTTTAAATATCCTCTAGCCAGTTATTATATGCTTTCTACAACATTGTTTGTAAAACTTAGAATTCAGTAGATGCCCTGAGAATAAATTGTGCACAAAATTTAATTCTCAATTTTGTTGTATGTTTCCTTTTCTCTATGATATGACCCTTCAAGTCTTGGCTGTTTAGTAGTTGTGGATGTCAATTTTGCCACCCCAGTCTATTGAGATTCCCAAAAGTTCTAGGCAGCTGCTTCTTCCTTTTACTTAGGTTTTATCTCAATTATCACACATTCAGTGAGGCTTTCCTGATTACTCAATATAAAATAGAATTCTCTAGTTTAGATTGATTTCTTTTTACCAAAGAATCTTTAAAATATATGTATATTCACATTATTTAAGCATGAATCAATATCTCTAAAAATCATAGTCATTTACTTTATTTCATCTGAACAGATAATATTTTGTTTATTGTTAAATCTCCAATGCCTTTAACAGTGCCTTTCATTTGTAGGCATTTGAACATAATTATTGACAAATTGCTAACAACACAATTTAACAGCAGAATTTTCATCTACAGCAAATGGCTCACTTTTTCCTTTTGTATAACATATTATATTTTCTCTCACTGTATTTTTCCCCTTAGCTTTCCCAGATGTCCAATTCTTATTTTCAAAAGTGTTGTTATTATGTTCTACATATATTTTTGTTGTGATTACAATGCTTGGGGTTTGCTAGAAAATATGTCTTCAAATGTTAATTTTCCTGCCCAAATATCTGCCTTAGCCCTTTTGGGGACTCTAATCATCTATGTATTTCATAACTACATTTTATCTACCTTCCACATTCCACAGGTCACTGTGGATCCGTTCTTATTGTTTGTTTGTTTCAACATTTATTTCTCTCTGCGTTCAGTATGCTTGGATTCTTTTGGTTTGTGTTTAAGCTTACTAATTATTTTTCTACAGCATATATAATCCTATTAAGCCTAACCAGTGTACTTTACATTTCCATTATTGTATTTTCAGCTCTAGATTTTCCATTGCACTAATATTAAGAGTTCTGATTCTCTATTAAGTCTACTCATTTGTTTCCTCATTTTGTTTGCTGTTCATTTAAATTATTGAACATTTTTTATCATAGCAGTTTTGATGTATTTATCTCCTAGTTCCACTATCTCTGTAATTTCTGACCCTGTTTCTGCTGACTGATTTATCTCCTGATCATGCTTACATTTTCATGCTTCCTCTCGTAACTAATCATTTTTTGTATGCCTTAAATGTTACTTTGGTGAAAGACAGGATTTTGTTGTCTTCTTTTTTAATGTTGAGTTTTGCCCTGGCAGCTAGCTGATTTACTTACAGATTTGCATGATACTTTTGAAACTTGTTAATCTTTGTTAGGATGAATCAATAGAAGTCTTTTCTGTGGAACTAGATGTTTGTCTTTTATGTTCTTTACTGAATGCCCAGGGTATTCATGTGCTGTCTTCAATCTGTCTGATCAGAATTTAAAATTCTTCAAGCCATAATCACGTTCTAGAATCATCATTCAATTAATCTCTTTGAGAGTTTTCTTTTCTAACTTTAGAAGTCTTCTCCTGCATGGCATAATTTAATATTTGGCCAGAGTTTCAAAAGGACTATTGCATTTTTCTAGCACTTCTCTGTGCAGCCCTTTCTGCTCCAGGATACAAACCACACATTCCAACAAGCACTGATCTCTCTCTCCACAGCTCAGAGAAACGACTGGCCTCTGCTTTGGTTCCATATCTATAAAATAATTCCATGCAGAAAACCAGGGCTGTTATGAGATTGACTTTCTTTGTTTCCCTTTTCCCATGGATCACACTTTTGTGCTGCTTATTTTCTAATGTCTTTAAACCATTGTTTCATAAAATTTACCAAGTTATGTAATTGTTCAGAGTCAGAGAACTAGTTACTCCAATGACAGCTGGAAGCAGAAACTTCACATCTCATGTTTTCTTCTTTGCGGGGAATGTCTTTATTTCCTCCTCGCTCTTTCACTCACCTTTTAAAAAATAGCACTGACCAAAGTTCCCTTAGTGTGAACATCTGTGATTTTTGAAGATTAGCAGATCTAAGTGCGTTCTTTAAAAAATATTATCTGCGGCAAATCTTTTTTTTTTTAATGGAGAAGTTGTAGGTTTATAGAAAAATCATGTAGAAAATGCCCAAGTTTCCCTATACTTCCTATTATCAACACTTTGCATTAGTGTGGTACATTTGTTACAACTGATGAAAGAATATTATTATAATTATAATTAACTATTAACTATAGTCCATATTTTATGTTAGGATTCCTAGTTTGTGCTATATAGTCCATGTTGTTTGGTATTTTAAAATTTTTATTCTAGTAACATATATAAAGCCTAAAATTTGCCCTTTCACCACATTCAAATATATAATCAAGTGCTTTTAATTATAACAATGTTGTGCTCTGATCACTACCATCCATTACCAAAACATTTCTGTCACCCCAAATAGAAACTCTGTACAATGTAAGCATTAATGCTGCATTCCTTGAACCCACCAGGCCCCTGCTGACCTATATTCTACTCTCTAACGCTAGGAATTTGCTTGTTCTAATTATTTCATATCAGTGAGATCATCTCTTCTTTCCTGTCTCTTACCTACTTTTTTATACAAAGTTAAAGACCCTACCTTCAAGTATAGACTTCCACATAAAAATGGTGAAAACTATTCTAGTGAAATAGTTGTTTGTTCCTTAGCTTTTCCTCACTATTTTGTACAAAAGTTTATAAATTTTATATTACACAATTATCCATTTAGCTCTCTCTATTCTCACGTTGCACCCTGAGATTGAGTGCTCTATGGTAAAAACCATAACATGCCCACATGTCTAAGAATCCTAGTGCATGGTACATATTTAGTATGCTAGATAAATGGAAGAAAGAAAGTGGATCCTCAATCCCAAAACATTCTATGAAGTTTTTTTTCAGCTGTCTTTGATATATTTTCAGCTGTCACCAGGTATCAATCATAAACAGATTCTGAGCTAATAACTGTGACAACTAATGTCTTATATGTTATTAATTAATTTAATGTAACAAAAAATAATTATGGCATTCTACATGTATTAAGTTCATTATATATAGAGAACAGGAGACATTTTCATAGTTTTTTTTCAGAATTTAAAATTCTTCAAACCATAATCAAGTTCTAGAATCACTTATTTTTGTTTATATGTGAATCATCTTCAGTTTTGTAAATGTGCCATATTCCCTATTGTTTATATGCTTTTTCTCCTTGATTTAATTTCCTAAAGGCTGCTAAAGCAATATAACAGAAATGGGCTGGCTTTTCCAATGGGATTTGTTAATTTATAAGCTTATACTTCCAGGGCAATGAAAGTATCCAAATCATGGCATTATCAGGAGATGTCCTCTCCAAGAGTTGCAGTTGTGGGCAATCAGGCACATGTGGCATCTATTCCTCTCTCCCCACTCCTCTATGCCTCATTGATTTCAGTTTCTGGCACCTTGAAACTTATCTCACTACTTTTGGGGGTTCCTTTCTTTTTCTGCAGCACTACCAATTCCAGTTTATAAAGGACTCTAGTAAAAGGATTAAGACCACCCTGGGCTATGCTTTACTGGACTAATCTAATTAAATGGTCCTTAACTAAATATAATCTAATCAAAGGTTCATAATAGGTTCACACTGACAGGAATGGATCAATTTAAGAACATAATTTTCTGGGGTGCACAAAATACTCAAACTACCACACTCCACCCTCTGGAACCCAAAAATACAGGTTCTTTCCATACACAAAATACATTCACTCCATCAAAATATTTCAAAAAGGCTTAAATCATTTCAGTTACAATATTAAGTACAAATATCATCAAAATCAATTATAGATGTGTAGTCTTGGGGTAAAATTCCCTTCAGGGTATGGACCTGTGAAACTGATAACATGTTATCTGCTTCCAATATACAAAGAAGGGACAGTCATAGAATAAACATTCCCATCGGCATACGGACATCTTGGAAAAAAAATGGGGATCATGAGTCCCAAACAGCTTGGAACACCTTCAGGGCATAATCCATTAGATTTCATGGTCTGAGAGTCATCTTTAGAACCATGTTTTCTTCTCCTTTGGTCTTGATTGAGTAGCAGCCCTGTCCTTTTCATGAGCTTGCCCATTAGTCATGTTCTCAGAAACACCTTCATCAAGATCTGGGTGGCAGCCTTTGAGAGCATTGGAGTGACAGCTAGAGTCTCCTCAATCTCCGGGGCACAGGCTCAACACTCTCAGAACAGCGGAGTGGTGGCCTAACTCTCCCCAATCCCTGGGGAATGTGTCCCATTATTTCTGAAGCCTGGGATATTAGCACTCTCCCTGAACAACGGGGTAAAACCCCACCCTTTCTTGTGTCGGGGCATACTCACCCTTTCTGTACACATGGGTGGGTCCACTCTCCTGGCCCATGATGTCTTCAGTCCAAACATCAGCTTCCATGGTTCTACCTTTGAAATAATGTTTCCTTCAATCTCTCCCTTTTCTGACCCTTTTAGTTCTGGCTGGCTGGGGTTCCGTTGATACAGATCATCCAAAAACCTGTCAGTTTCACCTGCAGGACACAGGCACAGGGGTCAAAGCCATCAGGCAGTAAGACAGATCCTTCCTGGATAACTGCATTTCTAGTCCTTACTTGCATTAAAATGGCTGACGAGTTCCATATTCAGTTAAGTCTGACATGAGGCACTATTCTCTGATGACTCACTTTCTGAAAGCTCAGAATTTCCCAATCAATTTCTAGTTTCATTGTGCCCAGGAGTTCAGTTCCCAGAGTATCCCTTTCCTCTCATATTTTACTATAAGCTGCAAGGAGAAGCCAGACTGCACTTTCTACATTTAGCTTGGAAATCCTTTCTGCCTAATATCCAAGCTTGTCACTTTCAAATTCTGCTTTCCATCTCACATCAGAACACAATTTTGCCAAATTCTCTGCCTCTTTAAAACAAGGATCACTTTCCTTTCAGTTTGCAACAATATATTCATCATTTCTGTCTAAGTTCTCATCAAAAGTACCCTTAGTGAGCATATTTTTACCAACAGTCTTTTCAAAGGATCTAGGCCTTTCCTATCAAGCATCTCACAATTTTTCCAGAATCTTCCCCTTACCCATTTTAAAAGCCCTTTCAACACTTTTTTTTTTAATTTGCTTAAGAGCACCTGGCTCTCCTGGTACCAATTTCTGTTTTAGTTTGCTAAAGCCTGCCAAGGCAATATAGCAGAAATGGATCAGCTTTAACAATGGGATTTACTAACTTATAAGCTTACTGTCCTGAGGCTCTGAAGGTGTCCAAATCAAGGCATCATCAAGAGACGCCCTCTCCTTGAGCTGCAGCTGTGGGCAATCAGGCAAATGATGGTGTCCACTTGTCTCTCCCCTCTCCTCCAGGCCTCATTGCTTTCAGCTTCTGGCTTTAGGGGCCTCCTCTTATATTCTGTGTTCTGCTTATTTTTGCCTCTGCCTTGCAGGGCCTTATCTCTCAGTTTCTGGGGGATTCTTTCTAGTTCTATGGCCTGGCTGATTCCAGTTTATAAGGGAATCCAGTAAAAGGATTAAGACCCACTCTGCTATGCCTTACTGTACTAATCTAATCAAATGGGCCTTAACTTAATCTACTCTAATCAAAGGTTCACAATAGTTTCTGACCCACAGGAATGGGCTGATTTAAGAATCTAATTGTCCGGGGCCCACAAAATCCCATTTTAAGATTCATCACAAGTGCCATTCCACTCGGAATCCTTCAAACACAGTCACACACACACACACGCATAGAAGCACCCCCACACACACACTTAACCCGTTACCATCACCACCAAATTAATTCTCTAAGAACTCCTTAGAAGGTTGTACTCTGAGCTCATTATGATGTATTTTATTTTTCACTTTACTTCCTTGTCTCTATGACAGTCTTTGAACTCATTGGGGAAAAAACTGTGATTTCCTAATGCTTTCCTACCTTTGTCACCACCATGGCAAGCAACAACAGTAACAAAATATTTCATCAATAAATAATCTTCATTAATTCAACTTATTTCTTTGTTGTTGGCTATTTTCTTCCTTGTATTCACCATCATCACTCTTTCTAGCTCTGTTCGATGTCAGTTTTCCCATGAGTTCTGACTTTTATGTAAGGATTCTCTGCCATTTATTTTCTACACTTATTCTAAGAATTACTAAACTCTTCTACCCTCTTTCCCCTTTACATTTTAACATCCATATGTATTACATATAATACAAGATTATGTTTTGAAATATGATTTCCTTTTACCCTCACTGCCCTTCATCCATTACATCTTCTAGGCCATTTTGTGCTCGTTGCCTCAGGGAAAAGATGCAATTCAAGACAGCATAGAAAATGAGAATCTATTCCTGGATTTTAATTTTCAAAAACCTAGTCACCTAAAGGAATCTAAAGAGTCATGACAGAGACAAAATATTTTTGAGTCTACAGAATGCATGAAAGTGATATTCTCTTCTCTACTTCCCTCCAAGATGGGAAAAGCCTCCCTTTGTTTTGAAAGGGAAAAAATCAATACAAAAGCAAGAACATAGTGTGTTCCTGGGAACAGGATCTGCAACCATTTCTTTCACTATCCCCCACAAAAGGATTGAGAAGTTTTTGAGATAAATAAAAATTTATCCAATTATCTGGGTAGAGCCTAGGAATAAGAGGTGGCAACAGTTCAGGATAGAAATGGCTGCATGGTATGTGTAAGCAGACTTAGCCTTAAATAGTGTTTTCTTTTTCTCAGCATGGTATGGGAAGCAAAATGATGCAAATAAAGCCAGTTAAGAGTGGCGCAGTATCCAGAAATCCTAAAAGAATAAAAATCACGGGGATGGAGTACAGCTCCACAGTTTTGTGTGAGTGTGTGTAACAAGGATCAATGATTAGAGACAATAATAAATATCTCAGTGGAAATATTACATTTGGGAGGTTTGCCTTAACAGAACAAGATTGGTGTGACAATTTGAAGGTGGGTGGATCCCAGAAAATCATGTCTTTAGGGCTAATCCATTCCTGCGGGTGTGAGGCCCTTTTGATTGGATTGTTTCAGTTGAGGGCCTTTAATTGAACTACAGGATGCAGGGTGGATCTTGGTTCTCTTGCTGGATTCCTTTATAAAGGGAAGACTGGAAGCAGAGACACACAGAGAAAAAGCCACAGAGATGGAGAGAAGGAACCCAGGAGCTCAGAGAGGAACAAGGGAGTGAGGAAGCCAGAGATGGAACAGCCAGAAGCTGAAGCAACGAGACCCAGAAGAGAAGCAGATGCTTCCATGTGTCTTGCCATGTGGCAGGAGTCCAGGATCGCAGCAGCAAACCATAAATGAGACAGCATCTCTGATGATGCCTTGATTTCAACATTTTCACAGCCTCAGAACTGTAACCTTTTAACCTAATAAATTACCACTATAAAAGCCAACCCATTTCTGGTATATTGCTCCCAGAAGCTTTTAGTAAACAAAGACAATTGGCTACCCTTCCCCTACTGATCTCATGGTAAGGGCACATAACCAGAACTGAGCCTGGGAGAAAGAGGTCTCCAAAATGGGATTATGTTTCCACTGTGGCAGCAAAAGGAGGATTCAAAATAAGTTTTAAACTAAGACTTATTCTCACTTTATTTGGTAGTTATTTTGTTGCAGTGTCATAGAATGAAGTATCAGGATGAAAGAATATTATGCATTGTTTCTTTTCGACATAAATAGATAAAACCACATATCAAAACAAAGATAGGGGAGGCTCTCGAGGGTAGCATGGTTGGCAGTCAGTGTTTAAATCTGAAATGTTGGGTATCACTACATATATTACAGTCATAATAATTGCTAAAAATGTTTAGTTAGCTCTAAATATTCCCAAGACATCAACTTTGCAGGAAGACTGGAAAAGAAAAAGAGAAAGCTTTAATTCAGAAGAAATAAGAGGTTTTTAAGGAATTTGCTATTTCAGTGAAATGGTTATCTAGACTCATAGCATTAAAAGCTGCCTGTATTTTCTAGGGACACTCATTTCCTACTCTGTGATTTTAAAGATATTATCATTTTGTTCTGATCAAACTAACCCACATTCTTGCTCTATATATTTGCTGGTGTTCTAAATGCCCCCAAGCATCAGGAGAGTTGCACAGTAATATTAGTACCAAGATTGTGTTTGCATCTGCTGTCCCCTTATGTGAATGAAGGACATCAGGCATTTTTATTTACTTAGAACACATAGAGTTTACGTTTCCCCTCCCCCCCACCCCAAATTATTTCTATTGCTAGGCTTTGGTAAACCAAGACACCACAGCAACTACCAATATTTTGTTGATTCAAGTTTTGAACCACACCCTTTGGCTTTGCCTTTACTAAAATTAGGTCTCAGATTCCTTAGCCCTGCTTTTGAGGCTACTCACAAGAAAAACTATTTTTTGCTTTTTTGAGAAATTATAATTCAGGGGTCCTTAGTCTAGCACCATAAACTAGCCTCCATTAACTCATCCTTCAACTCCCACTGCCTGTTACACATGTCTCCATGTCTTACCACCACTTGTGGAACGGGTTGAAATTAATTCAAATTACTTTTCATGGAGGTTTTTTAGTCACTATGTACTTTCATTAATAAAAAATATAAAATGTAAGGGTGAAGAAGAAAAATTAATCAACATAAGCTGGATAATTTTGAATTCCAGCTCTAGCCAAAAAAAGAACTGCCCCATATAAAATTCTCACACATACAAAAATGTATTCCATGAGTTATCATAAAAATATAATATGCTTTAATTTTAACTTATTTTACCTCTATTAAAAATTAGTTTAACAATATGTCACTAAAACTTATAGGAGGTGGAGGTTTGAGAACATAGAGAATGAGAATTATACCATGTATAAATATCATGTATGTAATGTTGTAATGTTAAAAGATTAAAAATTAGTTTCTCTCTCCATCTCCAAGAAATTCACCAATCTAAGCAATCCACAAGATTTGGACCTTGTACATGTTTTTAATCTGCAGGAAAGATTCTTGAGGTAGAAAATTTACTATGAATCAATAGCATAAAGACAGTTACTTCAATAGAAACCTGGTTTATCAAGGCTTAACAATGGAAGTGATTATAGGGGATAAGTTAAACTAATTTAAAGAGGGCATGCAAAATAAACATACATAAAGTATGACTTTTTACTATTTTAAAGACCTAGTTGATGGGTTTCAGATGTTTGGGTAAATGATCTGACCCTTGGATAACCAAATAATTCCAAGTTAACATAGATTAGCTAAAGCAAACAAATTTGGATATCTTTAGCAAATGCTCCAAGGATTTCTGTACCCCATTTTTTTGGCACTTTTTGGATGTTGGTGAGCATTCATGCTCTGAGGTAACTTTCTCTACCTTCTTCCCAAATTAACTTAACCTTGGCTATTTATCATGACTGTGTCTTTAGCTCATAGCTTTAATATAACTTATTACTGCTTAAAACCCCCAAATCCCAAAATTTATGATGACATCAAGTTGATTATTAGTGCATGTTATATTTGAAAACCATAAAAGACATCAAAATAAAAATTTCCCCCAATCAAAACTTATCATTTGTCTTTGAGACAAATGATAAGTAGTTCAAAGTATGTACATTTATTTTCAAGATTTCAAATACTACAGTTTCAAGAATTTGGTGCATTAGATATTATTTCTTATTGCCCATTTAAGAATCATATACTTGTAATTTTAGTTAATAATTAAAAATGAATTGAATTTTATTTTACATTACAACACTTAATTTTGAAATAATATGAACTATGAATACATTATTTTCCTAATAAAGGGTAATGATAGTTTTCTGTTTCTTTGCTTATTTTTGTCCCAGCTCTCAAAGATTTGAATATATTCACATTAAGTGATGGTTAGGCTCATATGGTGAAGTAATGGTGCCCAGTTGTTTGGTCAAGCAGGCACTGGCCAAATTGAACTGTGGGGACATTTCATGGACTTAAATAATCAATGAGTTGATTGCATCTATGATTGATTACATCTACAATCAACTGAGGAGATTGCCTTCAGCAATGAGAAATGTTTCAGTTGAAGGCCTTAAAAGGAGAAGTGATTTCAGCAGTCCGGAGAGAGAATTCACAGCTCTACTTCAGATAGACAGCTTCTCCTGGGGAACTCATCAAGCACCTTCATTGGAGCTCCTGACATGCAGTCTGCCCTATAAATTTGGATTCATGCAGCCCCATGGTGGCATTAGACAATTTTATAAAATCTTATAATATTTAAAGATATCGCTTGTCAGTTCTGTTTCCCTAGAGAACCCTAACTAATACACATTAGAAATATCTTGACTTCAATTTTGGGCATTGGAAGAGAAAAATGCCTCTTTTTTATACTCTACAGTTCACTCTTTTTATTCTGCTTGAGTCATAACTGAAACCATGGAGTCTGTCTTAGAAAATTTACACTGAATCACAGTGCTATGGTAGAGAAAATTTTCCTAGTTGACTGCTCTGTATAGATCATTTTTGCTCCAAGTTACTTATTACATGATCAATGCCTTTTAGGTAATTCTTTGTAACACAGTGTAGCACCACAAGTGTAAGTTATAACCATCATTTCTTCCTCAGGAGGCATCTATCTTTTTGTTTTAAATAGTCAGTGATAGATAAAGTCCTGTAATCCTTTCACATGTCACCTGGACTTTTGCCATTGACTCTTCCCAAAGGCAGGTCAAGGGCTTATCTTTCCACATAGTCAGCACTAGAGGATACTGTGCTTAGTCTTCTCTCTCACTGATAATATTGATATACCCAAGACTTCAAAAGTACCGTATGCTTTTTATGATTATGAGTTAGATTATTTTATATTCCAAATGCAATAGAAAACCTTATAATTTCCAAAGATCAAAAGTATAAAACTATACTGCACCAATTTCCTTATACATTTATATGAAGTACAAAGTACACACAGCACCTGAATGGAATACTTTTTCATTTATTCTACATATTATTCCCACTGTGAATTTATATTCTCTGGGTACAAAATAAATATTTTCAAATGGGACAAAATAAGATACTTTATTTTAAGGTAAAAACAAACTATAAACTAAAGTAAACTTGGTCAGCTTCAAAAACAATACAATTGTTCCTTAAATCACAGATTCAGACTCAATTTGTTATTTACTCACAGGCTTTGTTATCTTTTTCTCAGGTTAACAAAGAGCAGTCAGTTGAATTCTTAAATAGGATTCCCATCCACATCATTGCAAATGTACTGTCAAACAATATTTGTAGCTAAACTCTTTAGTACACCAAAGCAGATAAACAATGAACCATTTGTTGTTCTCTTTATCAGTTCTATTTATCATTATGTTCTTGTGTGCTGTGCTGTAGCATTAGATCAAAAGTCACAATCATTGAACTGTTTTAGCAATTAAGAAATCCAAATGCCAGGATCTAGATTCAATTTTATTTAATACCTACACAGCAATTTGATTTGTAATTTATTTTGTCATAGATCACTTTTGATCTATCCAGTGAAAATGTATTATGATAACTATTGTACCCTAGTGTACAGATCTCAGTAAATATATTTCAAGATGGACTGACCTTTGCAATAACTCAGAGAAATTATAATAGAGTGTTGAAAGCTAATTTAAATTTTGTTTAGACAAACACTGGATATTTGCATTAAGGCTCATTTCTATACTAACAAAATGAAATAGATTAATTTAGATCACAGGATATTGATGTGTCTGCATTAATATATGAGCAAATTGTCATCCGTTTTTGTCAGTAATGTTGGTGCAATTTAAGTTAAATATGGTGGCACAAAGAAGCTCCCTGCCAAAAAAATCAAGAATGTGCCAGTCAAAAATAAATGGAATTCCTAGTGCACTATTCAGT
>JAQZBX010026828.1:18587-28819 GCA_029593785.1 Cabassous unicinctus
CTTACTGAGTAATGGGAGAGAAAGACAGAAATACACACCAAGACTTGGTGTGGGCCCCTCTAGGCAGAGAGAGCCAGGAAATTTTAACATGGAAGTAGAAATCATAGGAGGAGACCAAAGGAGACAGATTGCCATGTGACAGAGGCAGACACTGCCAGCAAGATACCACTGTAGGATCAATGAGCCAGAAAATATATCAGTTTCAATCATCACATTACATTCAATGCCAAACAGTGTGCCTGCCTCATAATAGGTGCTCAAAGAGCACTTGTTAAATGAAGGAATATATCAAAGTAGGTTAAAGTCTCAATGTATAAGAAAATCATGGACATGTATGTGTGTGAGTGTATTCAGGCTCATTTGTAATTAAATATGTTAGACTAAACTTAGTTGGCTTTTGAAATACAAAACTATGCCAAACCCAAAAGTTAAAATTAAGTGCAACGTAATTAGACATATTCAATGGTTGTCTGCTTTGTATACTGCTGCAATGGACAACCAAGGTGTTGGAAGAAGTAAAATAGCTTATGCTGTCATAGTGGTCTACTCCATTTGGAGAGATTAGGGAAAACAACAACGAAAACAAAACACATTTCTCAGCAAATAGAATTATGTTTGTTAGAGTGGTATCAGAATCTGTTGTGATTTTAAAAATACCCTCAAGTTCTTTGACCCTCTTCCCATATATAGGTGGGGTCTAATAATCTACATACTGAATCTGGGCTAGTCTTAGGTGAATCAGTTGTGGTAAAGTGGCAGTTTGAAGCTGTATGTAACCTAGAAAAAAATATTAATAAACGTAATCCTTTCCTGTGGGTGTGGACTCGCTGTAAATAGGACCTTTTGATGAGGCTACTTAAGTTAAGATGTGACCCACCTCATTCAGGATTTTCCTTAATCATATTACTACAGTCCTTTATAAGAGAATGAAATTCAGACAAAGAGTGAAAGCCACAGAAGCAAGAGTCTGAAAGCAATGAAATCAGGAAGAGAAGGGGGAGACCAGCAGATATAGCCATGTGCTTTACCATATGGCAGAGGAGCCAAGCATCACTGACCATCAGTCTTTGAGAAGAAACTTTCGTGGTGCCATGATGATGCCTTGATTTGGACATTTTCTGGGATTCTAACTGTGAGTGAATAAATTCCCATTATTTCACTGAAATAATTTCATAGTATTTGCTTTGAGCAGCCTAGGGAACTAAAACATGGCATGACTTCTGAATCTAGGAAGAAAATACCACGCAATTTCTACTTTGTTTGCACAATCACTGTAGAAGCCCTGAGTTGCAGTGTAAGAAATCTGATACCATTTTTGAGAAAATCTCAGTAGCATGGACAGCTCATGTTATAGGAGCTCAAGTCAGCAGTTCCAGCTAAGCCCAAACTGAGTACCCTAAGCCCATGCTTTACATCTGTAAATAAAGATCTGGCTAAATAATTCCACTTTCCAAAGCTTTGAATTATTTCCATCCATTCAAGTTACCAGGCTGAAGTGCCTGACATTGAGGAACAGAGATAATCCATATACACCGTGCCCTGTCCCAATTCTTGACCTCAAAATATCATGAACATGCAAAAATGGTTGTTATTTAGTTTTTATGCCACTAAGTATGATTTTGTTTGCTATGATGAAATAGGTCCCTGAAAAAACAATCCAAATGAATGAGAGAGACCAGCTGGCTTGAGTAAATCATAAAAGAATTCATGGGGAGACTGTCATTTGTAGTAACTGCTGAGTAATTTTCAATAATGGAAATGGGAAGTGATAAATTCATTAGGACAGAACATATTCACACAAACAGCAGCAACCCAGTCTGGCTACAAGGTAGGCCATATGCAGAAATCAGTGAAAATTCTGGTCGCAATAGAAAGTTGGGATGAAGTTATGGAGGACTTCAAAAGCTTTTATCTGGATATATTATAGTATGTAATGGAACATCACTGAAGATATTTTATTACTGAGTAAGGAAATTAAATATACTCCCACATACTTCCATGTACCTTTGTAAGTATATCTATAAATGTAATTAAAGAAATATATAAATATAGTTTGTATAAATGGAAAATAATACCTACATAACTATGAACACATATACATTGAAATCAACAAAACAATCGAAATAAATAACATAATTCATATTTTGAAATTCCAATTGAATCCTTTAATATACAAATTTCATTGTGTTAGATATATTTTCAAATGATAGATTTCAATTTTTGCTCTTGTCATTTTCAATTAACTTCATTGTTATGTAAATAAGCAAGCTTTTCTCAGTATGGGAGCAAGTAATTTTATTTTATAAATGAGAGATGAAATTAGTTAACATATAATAATGGTTTTATATTGCACTATGTGATTTTGTCTTTTATTTGCTATTATGAATGTATCATAAATTTAAGTAGGTCTTAAAGGAAATGGGGCCTGGATATAGTCATCTTAATAAAAACCTTAGATTACATGGCTATCAGTGTTGATTTGCTTCTTTTGTTTTTTCCCACCAATAAGCAATTGCAAAGCATTGCTAAAATGACACAAAATAATGCGATTTTTGAAGAAAGTTAATGTATTATTCAGTCATTTCATCATATTAAGAAAGGTTAAGCATGACAAGAAACACTACAGTCTCAAAAGCCAAGGAATTTTTTTCAATGCTTATAGAAAATGGAGTTTTGTTACTTCTTCAATGCTTCTTTCTGGATTATAAAATGTTGAGGAGAAATTGTTTGCAGCAAGATTGTCTTATATTTCAATTCAAGTTTAGTGGAAATAGAAAAACACCTTCTGTATCAGCAGGGCCCCAATAGTATATTACACATACATCATTATGAAAACATTAAGACTAGCTACCCAGATGACTGAGACTTTCATTAAATTAGAAAATGGGAAATGTGGAGTTTTGTAGATAGTTTGGAAACAAATAAAATACTAAATTTTATAATTAATATCTAAAAACCTGAAGGCAGCAGGAGTATGAATGAAGGTGATTTAACATTGTTGTTTTGACAGTGCAATTTTGACTCCAAAGATGTTTTGTCTCTATTATTTTGATTCTGCCATTTTGATTTATCTGTGTACCTAGATACTTTTATTCCCTTACTAATAATTTTTTTTTAAATTTCAAAATAAAAGTAAAATCCTGAGAAAGAAGATTGTGTACATTTCCTCCATAATGAATTTACTATGAAAAACACTTTACAGAAACGGAAAATTTACAAAAGACAGCAATAGTAATAGTTGAAAATTTTAAGGACAACTTCCCAGGAACACTAAAGAACTGACTATTAAAGAAAGATTTTTCTATTGTCAAAACCTTAATGAAAAAAATTATTTCTGGCAATATTTGGATCTTCAAAATTTTATCTGGAAACACTGGACTTGTTGGAATTAATGGCCAAAAAAGATAATTCATAATGCCCAGAAGAATATATATGAAAAAAATATAATGAATGAATTGGATCTTTGATGCACGTGCTATGCAGAGAAAAGTTCATTCTGATTAACATAACTTTATGAAAATTAAAATAATGATAAAATATAAAAAAGTCTTCAAAATATTGCAAATTGTCTATATAGAAAAATGATCAAGAGAAAAGTTAGATAAGTGGACTTTTCTCCCATAAAATAATTTTTAAAGAAAATTTATAAAAGTTGACATAAATCTAATTTTAATATTTTTATTTACAAAAATAAATTAAAAAATTCATTACATATATTTATGGAATTTAAAAATCAACAATGGACATAAACACATATTCAATTTCTACTAATCAAAAATGCAAATTGACAAAGGGTATTTTTTGGTTTTGGCTAAGCCAACCCAAAACTCTCACACTGAATAAAAAAGAACTCTCTGAACAGTGAAGAACCGGGAATTCTCACACATGCTGGCAGAACTGTAAATTAATAGATTTTCTAGATTGTGTTTTGCAGTATATGCATACTTTCTGATCTAGCAATTCTAACTTCTGTCTAATAGAAAAATCATTGCTTAAGCCTAGGAATATTCTTTTCCATATCTGTTATTTCAGTGTCTCATATGGTTAGTGTCCTAAGGTGTCTCAGTTTACTTAATCAATTATATTTATATCTTACATATATAAGTACTTTAACAGCATTTCTTAAAAGAGACATTGCTGGATCACTAAGACTAATTTTTATCAAAAGTGCTGTTCAGCTTCTCAGACTCTTAGCTGAGAGGCACATGATCCTCCAAAAGAGAAATGTTCCCAAATATTGGCCTCACCTTTGCTCACTTCTCTTTCTCTTAGACCACGGACTCACAATTCTTCCGGCCCTGGCATCTCTCTGAGGCTTTAAACTGATTTATTTCTCTTGGTCCAGCATGTTCAGATATTCTCATTAGAAAAGTTATTCTAAACCATCTAGTATTTTTTTTTATTTACATCTATCTGCCTCTAGTTAATTTAACACATATATAACTAAAATTTGAGGGTCAAGTTTTTCTTCTGTAGGCATCTTTCACTTCTGTTACATTTCTAAAGCTGTCATAGGATTAAAACATTTTCCTGTTTCAAATTTGTCTATGCTTTAGCTTTTCATAAAAGACAAAGTTCAACTTCCATGACGCTCTGTATTTGGCAGTTTCCAAATTGACATCAGCCTTGCCTGTTGTAATAGCTCTCCACATATTCTAGCCTCCAACTATACTTAATTTCTCATATTTCTTAGATTACATCCCATTTCTTCTGGTCTTATTTCCTTCATATATGCACGTTTCTCAGTTTTAATACTTGTTCAGTCATTATCTTCTTAAGAAAAACCACTCTTATCCTTGAAGACCCAAAAAATGGTACCAATTAAGCTCATGATATATTGTCAATTAAATGTGAATAAGCATACTTAATTTTAGGATTTTTTTGTATAGATTAAAAAATCTATACAAAGTTGGACCCTAAACTAGCATGTAATACAGTGCTCTCATCATGCTACATTTTATATTTTTGTTTGTTTAATTTCTCTCTTCTCTCCCATCATAGACAGTGAATTCCTAATGGACAGATATTGTGCTATCTTCATATTTGTATCCACAGTTTCTCACATATTGCTTCATATAATGGAGTCAGTAACATGCAGCTGAGTGGATATAAAAGAAAATGGCAAATTCTGGTTATAACCAGTATTGTCAGCAGAAATAGATAGCTGAGAAGACTAGGAGCCATATTATATTGTTGATACAATTAGATTATGCTAGCTATAAGAAGTATTCACTATTTGACTTCCAATATAATTTTAATTTAATGGCACTGAGAAAACCTCTTACTTCCCCAAGATTCCCCTACTTCGTTCAGTTGTCTGAAGTTTCAGATATTCTTCCATTTGTTGTGAGCTTTTAATGCACGTGTGGTGGTTTGAAGCTGTATGTACCACAGAAAAACATGTACTTAAATTCAATCTACTCCTGAGAGTGTGAACCCGTTATAAGTAGGAACTTTTGGTGATGTTACTTCAGTTAAGGTGTGGTCCAACCCTATCAGAATGAACCTTAATCCCTTAATCCTATTGCTGGAGTCCATTAAAAGAATGAAACTCAGAGAGAGAGAGAGAGAGAGAGAAATAGAGAGGGAGAGAGAGAAAGAGAGGGAGCATCAGAGGTAGCAAGAGGCTGGACTTCATTGGGACCTGGAAGAGAAGGGAATAACCAGGAGATGTTGCCATGTGCCTTTCTATGTGGCAGAGGAACCAAAGTATGCCTGCAGGCTGCTCCAGAATGACAGGCTTTGGGAAGAAAGCATCGCATTGATGATGAGTTTTGATTGGGATTTTCTTTTAGCCTCAAAACCATGAGCAAATAGACTTCTGTTGTTAAACCTAATCCATTTCATGGTATTTGCTTGTGTAGCTTAGAAAACTAAAACAGCAGGTTAAAATGAAAGTAGTTTATAATCTCCATTAGGGCAAAGATAATTCATGTTTTCATTTCCATTTCCATTGTATCACAGTGACTGAAAATATTAATTAATATTTGTTGCAATAATTGATGAAGAGAATGAATGAATGAATGGATGAATGAATGAAAGAATTTATACTTTCACTCTTGTCATTCTGCCATACTTACTATAAAAGATGTGTGATTACTGTGCCTTGCACACTATGTCATTAAGAACAAAAACATGCATTTATTGGTGATGAAAATGCACTGATAGTGAAATGCAGTATGAAGACATCAGGTGTGGATTTAATTTTAAGTATTACAGTATTATTATAAGGAAGCCAGAGAAAACAATTGATCTCTAATCATTGATGGCCAGTTCCCTGGTATGGCAATTGATATCTTTTCAAAATTGATACAAAACTGTGAATAAATATTATAACCATTTTACAGACAGGAAAGCATTATGTAAGACCTGTATTCCAGTCATGTTTCCAAGAAGTAAGTCATTGTGAGGACAAACATTTTATCTAAAATTTTTAAAATATTCCTTGAGCAACAATTGTTTTCACTCTTCTCAAAATTCATGATGAAATGCCCATGAAAGCATTTGTCTAGATTTCTTTCTTTGGTCTATTAGATGGACACATTAATGAGCAGAATCTGTCTTTACTGTCTTAAACTTTTGACACAAAATCACTCCCATAGCTCTCTGGTTCTTTATTCCATTTCAATCTCATTATTGCTTGAAAGAGGTTCTGTAGTTTACTTAATTAATGAGGATCTTTGACTTCTCAATCCATAGAAAAATAAGATCAAATAAGAAATTTATACCAAAAAAGAATAGCTACTATTTGGGGACTAAAATGTAACTCTTAAGTAAGTTAGTGGAAAATTCTTTTTTTGTGTGTGTGTAATCTGTTTTATGTCATACAAATTTGAATAAATATTAAAACTATTTATAATTAGATAAATGGTATTTGAAACCTAAATTGATAAATATTTTAAAGACTATTCACTAATTTTAATACATACTCATTAAAGCCTCTTTTATAACAGTTCACAGTGGAAAGTAATATGAAAGCACAAGAATAATTTTGTTATTAAAGAGACTTCACAAAGGAATAAAACTATGGCACATGGCTATTTTGAAATAATTCTACTAAAATCATAATTAAAGAGTAACAAATAAAACAAAGTTAGTATGGTAGTTTTGAGCTATGAACTCTAGAAAAACTTATTCTTAAATTTATTCCATTCATTTGAGTGTGAATCCTCGTAAATAGGATCTTTTGATGAGGTTACTTCAATAAGGGGTGGCCCAGGATGGTTTTTTTCCTATTAAAAAAAGGGTGAAGGTCACAGAGAGAGAAAACCACAGAAGGAGCAGCAAGAAGTTCAGAACCAAGAAGAGAAGGGAAAGGCCAGGAGAGGCTGCCATGTGCTTTGCCATATGACACAGGAGCCTAGGACCAAGGATTGCTGAA
Source organism: Cabassous unicinctus (assembly GCA_029593785.1). Classification (NCBI taxonomy): domain Eukaryota; kingdom Metazoa; phylum Chordata; class Mammalia; order Cingulata; family Chlamyphoridae; genus Cabassous; species Cabassous unicinctus. Next base: position 25,969 of record JAQZBX010026828.1, read on the forward strand.
AGCCAGTCCCAGAATGCCAGTCTTCCAGAAGAAAACATGGTCTTGATGATGCCTTGATTTTGACTTTTTCTATCCTCAGAGCTGTGAGCCAATAAATTCCCATTGTTTAACCCAATCCATTGCATGGTATTTACTTTAGCAGCAAGGAAACTAAAACAATAATCTCATAACTTGAGTTCACATTTCCGTCATGATTTTTTTCATATTGTCACAAAATTGGGTTTTACTAACAAACTCAGACTATTATGCTTGACCATTAATTGATATGGCCCTAGAAATTTTAAGACTAAGAGTACTTTTCTCCAGATTCTTTTGAGTTCTATGAATATAATTGGTGACATGAAATCTTAAAATTTGTTGAAACATTCAATTATTTGGCATAAGTGAGTAAAATGTTTATTTGTACTAGGGGAAACTTATTATTTAGATTTTAAAAAATCTGTTTTCTGCACAGAAGAAAGGATGCAGAAAAACCTTGTTAAAAATGAAGGAAAAGATGGTGAAATAGATATTGGATATATTAGAAAAACAAATGCAAATATTATTGGTTGAATTTTAACTTTAAACAATGTATCATTATGTAATTGATTGCCATAGCAAACAAAACAAATAAAAATGTTGATAAAATACTCTTGCAAAAATTAACTAGCAAATATGTTAAAATTTAAGTAAAGCCTTCAGATTAATTGGAGAATAAGAATAATTTTTAAAAATGTAACTAATATTTCTTTTTATTTAAATTGATATTTGTTTGCAAAGGAAGAACTGAATATTAGAAAAAAATAATAGAATGGTTTGGAAAAGATTTTTGCTTATAAACAAGTGCCCACACACAGTTCCTCAGAAAATTAAGTAATATGACCCAGCAATCCCACTTCTAGGTATATATACCCACAATAATTGAAAGCAGGGATTTGAAAAGATGCTTGAACATTTATATTTATTTATATTAGCATTATTCATAGTTGCCAAAAAGTAGAGGCAACCAAAGTATGTATTAACCAATGGTTGGATAAACACAATGTGGTATATCCATACATGGAATATTATTTGGCCTTAAAACAGAATGAAGTTCTGGTACATAATACAACATGGATGAACCTTGAGGATATCATGTTGAGTGCAATAAGCCAGACACAAAAGAGCAAATATTGTATGACCTCATGTACATGAAATAATTAGAATATGCAAATTCATAGAGTCAGAAATTAGAGTGCAAGTTACCAGAAGCAGGGTTGGAAGCGGAGAATGAGGAGTTAATGTTTAATGTTTCCAGAGTTTCTGTTTGAGAAGATGGAAAAATTTTGGTAATGGAAGTGGTGACGATAGCACAACATTGTAACTATAATTAACACCACTGAACTGTATATTCGAAAGTGGTCAAAATGATAAATTTTAGTTGTATATATGTTACCAAAATAAATTAAAAAAGAAACTTATAGAATTGTACAACACAATCAGAGAACCCTTAATGTAAAATATAAACAATATTTAATAAAATAATTATAATTATATTGTCTCATCATTTGTAACAAAGCTAGCACACTAAAGCAAAATGTTAATAATTGGGAAAATTCTGTGTGTGTTGGGGAGAAGGTATATATGGGTAACTTTGTACTTTTTGTATGATGTTTGTGTAAACTGACAACTGCTCTAAGTAAAAAAAAAAAATTTGCAGGACAATCAGACCACCAAAAAGTGCTAAAAATATTTTTAAAATTAGTTTTTCTAGAGATGAATGTAAAATAAGTGGTATGTGTATCAGAAGTAGAGAACCACAAATTGAAAAAACATACTCTGCTATATATTTATATGAACCAAAGGAAAAAAATACACTACATATATTTAACTATTAGAAGCTCTGTAAATCTGAAAAGTATATAAATATAATTTGTTAAAATAAATCCAAGAGATCAAATTCCTGGAATAGTTAAGTCAATTACAAATATCAAGTGTTAAACTTTGCAAAATTCTTGCAAATTATAGCTAACATTCATTTAAGTGATTTTTTAAAATTTTAATTTAATTTAAATTTGTTTTTATTGTGGGTCAAAATCAAAATTTTCACAGTACATACCAATATTTGTAAAATTATATATAAATATATATGCATATATGTGAATTTGCTTACATAAATGTCATTTTTTTATATATATATATTTTAAAATGTGCTTAGATTACCCAAATATTACACAGAAATTACAGGGATTCCCATGTTCCCCACCTCCCACACCACCCACAACATCCCACACAAACATACTTCATCAGTGTGGCACATCACCCGCAATGGATATACACATCCTGGGGCCTTGCCACCAAGTATAGACCACAGTTCACATTGTAGACCGTACTCTCTCCCACACACTTCTGCGTGGTATATGCTGATGTAAAATGGCCTACATCTGTCACCTCAACGCCACTCAGGACAACCCCCAAGTCCTGAAAAAGCCCCTGTATTTCAACTGCCCTTCCCCTCCCATCCCTAAAAGTGTCCAGTGGCCACCAGCTCCGACTCACTGTTATAATTTCTTCCATTGCTTGAATCACAATATGTCTATTGTATACCAATTAAGAGTACCATTAAGTCCACTCAAGTCCATAGCTCTTCCCCCAATCCTGAGGGGACTGGGATGGTGATGTCCACTGCATCTCCAAGTGAGAGAGGGCTTATATCCCATGGATATGGTGGATGGGATTATCCTGCCTGCAGCTGTAGGCCCTCTCCATTCCCTGGGATGGCCGTTGCCCATCGTCGTCTCCTCGCAAATAATTTTTGGCCTAAACTCAAATACAATAACTCTGGTAGTAAATTAAGATCCGCTTACTGGTATGGAAGTTTCTTTTGTTGCTA